>JAHPZR010016008.1:0-11569 GCA_019787425.1 Platygyra sinensis | reverse complement strand
GGTTCTGAAGTGGGATCCAAATTAAAACGCAGCTCTGAAACAAGGATTTTGATGTAACGTTCCAGTTCGAAATTTGGGTCAGGTCCTTAAACAGGGTAGGGAGTATCGCAGACTTTGCGTCAAAAATAGGTTAAAGGGTTTGGGGAAGCTTCGCCGCACACCTCCGCCCCAATTTTTCTTGGGAGTACCCCCAGCCCCCGGGACTCAATACTGCCTTATGAACAAACAAGTTGCTAGGGGACATGTCGTTCGCTATATATGGGTCTTCTTCAACATCCTTACCCGTAGGTTTCTTAGAGCTCAGTGTAGGCATATAATTCTGGTATTGAAAAACCGGTAGGTTTGTCTGAAATAATTCCACATAATCGGCATGTAATTTAACCGCGCGCCTGTACACAGACTTGACTAAAGGGGAGATTTTAAAGCGAGACCGTGAGAGGCGACGACGACTTTGTGTTTGCCCTTTGCGGAGGGACCGAGGATGTTTTAAATTGCAAAGCTCGAGACGTTTCGGTTTCGAAGACATTCATTCAAGGTCATTTTAATTATGAAAAAAGTAAAAAAAAAAAACCAAAAAAAAACCCACGGTACTTCAAGATTTCTCTTAGTTTTACAAAATAACTGCACCTATAAAAAAAACGAGACTGCGAGGACCTGTGAAACGTCAGCGAAAAGGTCTGCGAAATCTATCGGTTTTTGAAGGGCCATTCGCCACCCCCAAAACTGTGGATTTTATTTTCAAGTACGTCTATCACTCGCAAAACCAGATTATATGATTTGATATCGGTCCAGCTGAGGAGGGTCTCTCAAGCCGGCATCAAATTGGTGGCACAGAACAGAATAGGGTTGTCTATTCATTTGGTTTGATTTTTTCTCTCGCTGTGTTAATTGGGAGGGGGGAGGGGGAGGGGGGAGGGGGAGGGCTGTCGAGGGGAGGAGAACTGGGTGAGTCCCCCAACGGCCTTTCACAAGAAACACACAACCAGTTACCACAAACTCTGCAAGCGCGTAGTTGACGCCTCTTGACCAGGCATCCTAAAGTTAGAAACAGGAAAGCCAGTTCAGTCTTCCCCTTTTCCACATAAGGAGTGCTCGAAGGGTGACTCCCTAGAATTCCAATAAGAGGATGCGCTCTTCCAAAAAGAGCGATACCGTTTTTTCAGGCACCTCCGGGCTACAAAATGATAGGGGATTTCACAAGCTAAGGGTAAGACTGGGTAACAAACATCAGGTCTTTACAATTTTTTGAAGGGCCTTTAGTTTTTTTTTTGAACAGACATACTGTATGACTGTACCATTTCATTTATAAGGCACCACATGAAAATTACAAGACTTCCCCATTTTGGAATTTATTCATATAAGGGCTAATTATATGAGAGAATGTAAAAGGGGTAACATTCTTATGTTGTATACTACTGGTATACCAATTCCAGGTACAACATTTCTGTCAAAATGGTATACAACATAACAAGGGGTTGACCTCAGGCCTGCGCATCACCATAGAAAACTCCTTGAAGTATTCTTGTTAACCCTGCTTACTCAGGCTTTGAACACACCCGGCCCGCCGGTCATTAAGAGGCACATATAAAACTAAAGTGTTGCCACTCTGTCAGGATTTGAATGTGGATAGTTTGATCTGGTCTTGAGAACACCAACTATCTTGCAGTGTTTGAGGCCACACATGACCCTGTCTTATTTATCCCAATGTAAAATTTTCTTAGCCCTAGTATTACAGGATAGTAACCTGTAACACCTGCTACACCTGTATGTTTAACAGTCCCTTGATGTTATGGGTGAACTGGACTATAGCTGATACAATTAACCCAATAACAAGTTTGTTACTGGTGTGAAGATCAAGGCTGCAGTTGACCCAAAAACTTAATTACAGCCCTGGTATTATACCATCTTAAAGTTTTTATTGGCAAGTTTATTTTTATTATCAAGGGGGGGGGGGGGGAAGTGGGGGGGAGTGGGGGGCAGTGGCAAAGGATTGTCAGAACGAATATTTATCCTCTTCTTCAAAAGTTGTTACAGTAATTTTGTGGATGCTTGTTCTGAAACATTATTTTTAGTTCCTTATAGGGTTACTGCAACAGGGGTAAAAGCCTGTAAAGATAATGATATGAAACAGAAATGATAGAACTTATCATTCTTTCTTAAGAGCCAAATAATCCAAATTGAGACCAATAGTCCTTTTCATGGTTAGTTTTTTCTCATTTGCATTACAATGTAATCCAAAGTGGATGCGAGGCAATTTCACGCTTAAACTACAAAATAGCCCGAATTTGCCTCACATACATGCTAGATTTCATTGTAATGCAAATGAGCAAAGTAAACCGTGAAAAGGGCTACTGAGACCAAGTAGCAGGTGCGTACATGTATATCATATATGAGAAGGATATATAATATGATTTAGCCAAGCCTAAAAGCAGAGTTTCAGATTGCCAAAAACTAACTATAACGAAAAAAAAGATTTTTTGGATCCAAGAAAAATTTGATGAATTGTGAGCATGTAATTTTTCAGCATGTGGTTTCGCTATTTTTTCCAGTTTAATTCTAATAAACTGACAAGACAATTGTGCAGGAAGAAATGTTAAAATTGTGCCAGGGGTTAAATTTGGTGCAACTTTTGCCTTTGCACATACTCCTTTTTCTCCCTAAAGTAATAACCTGGCTTGAGCCTGCAATCCATTGAAATAAATAAAACTTGACCAGCAGTCAACTTCAGAAAAATGCATGACTTTCATGAACTAAACCTAAGTCTGTGATATGATCGCATGATACTGGTCAGCAGATAGCTTGTCTTGACATGGAAAACCAAAATCAAAGACATAGCTAAGGTAATGGTGCTACTCTCTTATTAACCCTTTCAGTGCCAAGGACATACTTATAGATTTTACTCTGTCTAACGCCAGACGATTTAACTCATCAAAGGGAAACCCCTTGGCACTGAAGAGGTTAAAAAAACTATCACCCTTAACCCTTTCAGTGCCAAGGACGTACTTATAGATTTTACTTTGTCTAACGCCAGATGATTTTACTCGTCAAAGGGAAACCCCTTGGCACTGAAGGGGTTAATATTTTCAAGATATTACAGTACATACATCTGTGTAGATGGACAGACAGGTACCTGACAACCAAAATTTTTTAGATCGATTGGTTACCAAATTTTCTAAGGTATGGGTTCCGCTCATGTGCTTTTTGTGCACAGGTGCCCTGATATGAGATAACTTTCATTGTTCTTTATTACAATGCAGCAAGACAGAATGAGTTTTTACATAAAATTGTAGGGGTCATTCAGCTATACAGCTCCTCCACCACCAAGAATGAAGGGGGAGAAAGAGAAGGAAGTGAATGCTGGGAACAGACACAGGTTTACGTGTACATGTAGGAAGCCAAAATATAATAAACTGTAATGCATTTTTAATACCAGTGACCCAGCCCTAAAAACTTCAATGTGTAAATTTACAACTTTACACCTTCCGGGTTGAATTTATTTTGAACTTTTTAAGGTCATTATGGAACTTGTGCAATGTATCTCCTGTGGAAGTCATGAGTATAGAAGTGTCCAAGGGTTCAATTTAAATTAAAGAACCTTGCACATCTGTAAACATTCAATGCAGAAAATTATTTATGCATAGAGGTCATGGGAATGAACAAATTACTACACAAGAAATTACATGGAACTGAACGAAAACATGATAAACACAAAATTAAAATGAAAGCACCATTAAGGAGCAAATAAAATTAATTTCCACTAACAAGTCAAGGGTACAACTATTCGCCAGTGAAAAAAAGAAAAAACGATGGAAAGGAAAAAATAATAATTCTTTCTCACTACTCATTTTAAAATATGTCATTTTTTACAAAAGGGCTTATCATACATGTAACATCTCATGAAATCAAACTATATAAATACAGCTGTATAATATCATGTACATGTAACAATTATGCAAACAGACTTCCTGTTAATCATTCCAGTCAATCTTAAATCTTGTTACCCGAGGCTTGGAGTGGAGAATATTTCTTTGAAGCTGTAACAAGAAAATAACCAACAAAAAACATAAACATAAAAAAACATCTACTACTTGTCTGGACTGAGGTAACGGTATATGTAAGTGTGGTTAATAGAGGGGAATGGTTATCGAGCCCGGTAAACACCAAAGTATCATGTGCAGTACATGTAAGTTTGAAGGCCCACAATTGTGCACAATCCAATCTTTACCAAAACGTCTCTGTGCTTTGTGTACGGGAGAACAAAATGTACAACAAAGACCAAAGAACACTCGTGCCCATAAGTTTAGTAAATTGGAGTTCTATTTCAACACTATTCTTTAAAGTTTTGTTCCCCATTACAAAAATACTAGCACAGCACACTGTTCTTCAGTTTATACAAGAGGTCTGCCCTTCTCAGGCTTCAATTAATAGATCTTCAGAATTTCATGATACACATGCAATTTTAAAGAAAAATGCAAGTTTCCTATGTAATGATGAAGGTTGCTGACACTTGCAATTAAAGCAAACTTCTTGTGTTTTTTTTTTATGAAGCTTAAGTGAACAATTTAAATATTGTTTTCTGAAATAAATCATGACTATGAAATAAAATTTGTTTCAATGAATCCATAACTTTCTTATAGGTAGCAGTGTTGACCTACATGTACATGTACATTTTGACCATATTTTTTTTAAAAAAAATTAATACACGTTGTTGTGGGTTTCCTTAGAGGTGATAAATGAAACCTGCCCCAAAATTTCATGAAAAATGTTTTGCAGCAGTTGTTCTTTAGCACTTTACATGTACATGTATAGTGTACCTGCTACTCTTACAAAAGTACATGGCTACAAAATTAATATATGATCATGTATTTGAATGTGAAAACAATTAAGTCTCCAGAGCAAGCAAAATAATTTACAATATACAGAATGTACATGTACTGTAGATCCTCAAAGTGGAGAAGATGTATGCATAGTTGCCAAAATTTTTTTGCTACACGCACCTTTTCTATGACAGGCCTTGCTGGGGGATTCTCTCTCATCTCTTCCTCTGTATACTCGTTGTTCACATAGTAACCAACTCGTACAAACTCTCTGTCTTTGTAAGAGCAAGTCAAGAGGACCACAGTCACACCAACCAGGTCGACATCTGGGATTCGACATGGATCTGGGGATTTAGCCTGCAAGAGGAAAACAGTAATTAGGAAACCCACTCTTTAGGAAGAGTGAAATATGTAAAGGTAATTGAGACAACTGGGATTTGATCTACAGACTGTGCTGGATTAAATTTGAAAGCCTTCTACATGTTCCAAAATGCCAAGACCTTAAAGGAGAAGGTCACTCCAAAAAGTGTACCTTTTTTGTCATCACCAATAAAAAGTTTATATTGAGTTTAGTTTACTCACTGAAGTTTCAGCTTCTAAAGTGCATTCTATCCCAAGAAATTTGTCTCCAAAGAAGCCCGCATTGGCAGCCACCATTTTGAAACAAATGCTCAGTGGCCAGGTCGGGCTACACCACTAAGCGTGACGTCATCTTGGTCAAGAGATTTTGTCTTGGCGTATTTGTTTACTCGAAGTCATGGCTGATCTTCAACCTTACTGTTTTGAGCCAGAAAGACATAGTGTCCTAATTCTGAGAATAGCAAAAGCGAAAATGAAGAAGTAAACAATCGGTTATAGGCACATTTTGGTGTTCTTGTGAGCAATGTCAAATCATGTTAACAGGAAGAGAATGTGTTTGTCGCTAAGAACAACCAGAGGAAGGAAACAAAATTCAAGGTAGAATTTTAAGCTCATACTGCATTGGTTGCAGTAAATGGAAAAACAATTTTCTTTGTACAAAGCAACACCAAATTACCTTCCATGAATTCGGTGAATAATTCTGACTCCTGGGCGTTTAGTCCATTTAGACCTTGCCCAGCTGGGGGACATTAAGACACAGCGAAAATAAAAACACAAACAGTTGATGTAAAAAAATTAACTGCTTACGGCTTTATTTAACCGCCTTTTGATGTCTAAAGCAATTTACAAAGAAATTAGTTTTCCATTTACTGCAACCAATGCAGTATAGGCTTAAAATTCTACCTTGAATTTTGTTTTTCTTCCTCTGGCTGTTCTCGGCGACGAACACATGGTCTTTGCGTTGGCATGATTTGACATTGCTCACAAGAACACCAAAAAAATTAATGTGCCTTCTAACCAATTGTTTACTTCTTCATTTTTGCTTTAGCTATCCTCAGGATTAGGAACACATTCTGGCTCAAAACAGTACGGTTAAAGATCAGCCATTATCTCGAGTAAACAAACACGCTTGCCAAGACAAAATCTCTTGATCAAGATGATGTCAAGCTTAACGGCCTGGCCCGATCTGGCGGCTGCCGATGCCAAATTTTAGGCCTCTTTGAAGAAAATTTCTTGGGATACAATGCACTTTAGAAGCTGAAACTTCAGCGAGTAACTTAACTCAGTATACCCCAAAATTTTTTTCATAAAAGTTGTTTTTCTCTTTTTCAGTTAGATCGTATTGCAATCATTCACTTAAAAAAAATATCAGGGCTCGAGACTAACCTTTCAGCTTGCTAGCCCAGTGGCTAGTGCCAGGTTTGATTCATTAGCCAAAACAAATTTTTCACTAGCCAGACATTCAAATATCCATTATCACATCAAGTCAAGTAAATGCTAGCCTGTGTAATTTGCAGTATGGACCGTTGATTCGCTGTCAAATCCTCGCGGAACTGGTGCCGCCGAAAAACATTCTTTTCTTTCAAATTACTGATTCATGACTTTCACGAACAAAATAATTTGTTTGGGCACCTTGGGTGCGTTCCATTCGACCAGAAATTCCGGTTTGAATTTGCACCAGGCCGGACCGATGTAGTTCTGTTCCCACTTGAGCACATTTCCCACCAAGAATAACTCGACAAAGTACTGAAGGATCGTGATAAAGTGGCTGTCTTAAGTGACCTAAGCTGCTTCATGTAGAGAAGTTTAACATGCATTTAGAATTCAACTCTTCCTCGATATTTATGAGAGAAACTTACGAACTTTTCTCGCGGGAGATTATGCAAACTGTGCAAACTGGGCAAAACTGACCCACAGGAAATTCGGAACGACCAGTCCACAATTTTCCAGGAAATCCGATCCATAAGTTTTCGTAGAGAATAGGCAATCAAAAACAGGCTCGAACTATGGCAGATCATTTTGCATCCAGTGTAGTGTCGACTCGAAAGACTCGTCGCCATCTTGTAGCTTTTCACGACTAAAGGAACTGGGGCTGATTCATACCGGGGTAGAAATGCCAAATGGAAGAGGAAATTTCAGGAATTTCCAAATTTCCAGGAAAAAGGACAACCTCGAGAGGTGGACCGAAATTTTCGAAACGAATTTCAGGAAACTTTCTGTTCCATTTGATTTTGAACCGGAATTTCCAGAAATTTTGGTCGAACGGAACGCGTCCCTTACATGTAGCTCCATACGTTGCAAATGTATAGGCAATAATGTTAAAATGGTGAGCAAGTTGCGCAGTCGGACTTCCAAAACAATGCAACTCGTACCAGTTCACCTGGACCTGCCTTTGTCCCACTGCGCAACTTGTTCACGAGCATATGTGATTTTGTACTATGTGACATTTCTTTCTTTCAAGATGCCGATTCACGACAACAACAACAACAACAACAACAACAAGATTTATTTGAACTGTAACATTAACTAAATAACTAATTGATCAAGAAATAAATTAAAAATACATACAGTTGCTGGTCACCCAAAATAACAAAAGAGCTAAACTAGTTGGGTGACCACATTTATTAATTGAAAATAGGTATAAGGTCAGAAAGAGGCATTTTACATTTTACTTTTTACACACTTAATTAGATTACAGGACAAATAATTCTTAAACAAGTATACAATAATAAAATAAAAATAAATAAATTTTTCATGAACACAATAATTCGTTCCATCTTAACTTTATTTACAAGTCGCAAACATAGGAATCAACATTATTTAAAGAGTATGAAACCTTCAGATGCTACGTGCATCGCTACAGTTCCGCATGATTTCACTCATGGCTAATCATTAGAGGCAAGCATTTCAATTTTAGTAATTTAAAGTTCGTTTCAGTTTGGGCCAATAAATTACATATGATATTTATTACAGCCGATGTTTTACAATAAAAATTCTGCACGCTTTGTCTCAATTTCGTTTTGTGAAAAATTTGAAATTAACTTTTATTTGGTTTTCTTTTGAGCCTCCAGAGCTCACAAATTTTCACTAGCCAAATTGGCTAGTGAAGCACAAAATCCACTAGCCAAAATGGACTTTTTACTAGTCTGTGGCTAGTTGGCTACCGTTAGTCTCGAGCCCTGAATATACAAAAAAGCTGATCCTAAGCAAAGTTATAAACGAAAACCATTTCTAAATTCTGTTATTTCCTCTACATGATACATTGTACATGCAGCTGGCAACTGGTTGTCATGAGAAGTACATGTAAACTTCAATTAAAAAGATACATGTATGAAACAGATACTGGAAGAGTACCAGAAGAGTATATGCTTCAAATAATTTAATTCACATTCTCCTTCAATTAAGGACTTTTCATGCACATCATACAAAACACAAGGACTAAGAAGACTTTTTGTTGATGCAGTACAAGATATGCAAGGAAACTGCTGTCTGTACAGCTGTATCACTGCAGGCCAGTGTTAATCATACATGTATGCATTGAACCAAGCCATTGAACAACCAATGTTTTGACTTCACAGACGATTTGAGTCACTTTGCCTTGCAAACTTCATACAACATGAGAAATCAAAAAGGGAAAGGCAAATTTATGGTGAGACTGTTTTCATCTCCAAGTGAAAACTCAAAAGGAGGTTGCCCAGCTGAGTAATATTTCTAGGTATGTTTTTCTGGTTGCCCGAAGATGGAAGTCTGTCACCTGAGGCTACCAGGCACTGCTAGAGCACAGCCTTGATTAGTGAACCTCTGTATTTTTGGAAGTAGGGCCCTACATTTTTGGAAAACCTTACTTAGTTTTGTTTTTATGCCATATCATCACTTTTTTGATACTATACAGGGTTCTCTCGAAAATTTGAAGTAGACAGAATATTTTGTAGTATGCAGCACTGAGCATTTTCAGAAACCCAAGAAAAAAAGAGACTGACCTATCATTTGGGTTGTTATTAGCCACATATTATTGTTTTAGGTGCCACAGCAAGAAGGGGATTTTTAGTGATAGACATGAAGTTAAGGGCCTGAAGTAAACAAAATCCATACATGTAAGTCCCCATTTGGCAACTACATCAGATGTAACTGGTAAAAAATGGTCACCAACTGTAAATTGTTTGTCACCCAATTCAGCCAATTATCTCGCTCGCCTTGCTTGAGAAGCGAATCTGGCAAAGAACAAGTTAAACTTTCCAGGTAGACTGAGCATTCCTCTGCCTGCCAAAAAAACTACCGAAAATTTAAGAAATTCAAGTTGACAATCAACCACTAAGAGCGGAAGAAACAATAAGTAAATAAGTTACACACTTTTCTAAATACCAGGCTTCATAGCAGAGCTTACTTACTTCAAGGTCTTTTCAAATAAATAGACTGTACACGAAATTACTAATAAGCCACAGCTAGAGTTTTTTGTTGTAGAGTTCTGAGTACAATGATATTTATCCACTTCAAGGTACATGTAGATCATAGGACACATGAAATGTAACAATAAGATCAATAACATTAACTATTGCTAATTTTTTCACCACTGTAATCAGAACAAAACGAACTTTTTGCTATGCAGGATTCCTTCATTGGTGCGGTCTGGTGGAAACACTGGGCATAGGTGGTAATAGATAACAATAGTACTGACTTTTCACATAATCAATTTCATAAGAAACATCTTATCTAAGTATTTCAATACAGATTTTGTCAGATCTTGCTAACCCACTGAGCTAGTAGATTTTTCAAGCCCTGTTTTGGTCGAAAGAGAATTGCTACATGTAGTTGTATTGGTGACCATATCAGTTGCAATTTTGACATTGTCTTACAATGTATGTAGTCTTACATGAGACAGACCACTGACTTTAAACTAGGTGAGAGCAGTTCACTTGTTTGCAATTTTTTCAGGTTTTCAGCAAAATTTCAAATGACTTACATGTATAGCATGGAAAGGTAATGAAAAGGTATAGAAAACTTGTAAAACTTTAAGATTGTTTCACATTAATAATTTTTATCAGAAAAATCATATTCATCTCAAGAATAGCCACTGCTGACAGAGAGCACTGGCTGCTATACCTGTGTAAAAGCCCATCCAAATGAAAACAAAAAAGCCTTCTAGTTATACCCAGACATAAGTAATCAATGACATTAATGGAATTGATGAATAATAAATTGATAATCAATGAATTATCAGTTCATTAGTCATTAATTATTGCCATTGAAAAATCTATGAGCAATAAGAAGAATAATTAATAGCTTATTGTGTTCAACATAACTTGGTTCTAATAGGTTAATGTAGAAAAAATTGAGATCTGAGTATGTATGTGGGGACACCAATTTGGCCCCCCAAAAAATTATTCAGAAGCAAATGAACATGTAATCTCCATGTTTGTCCACGTGCTTTCTTTCGAGTGTTGTGCAAAATTGCAGACTTTCTAGCTGTAGGTTGGCTGTGTGTTGTGTACATTCTTGTCTTTGACTAAGACCAATGCTGTTTTCTGCTAAATAACTCAAAGGAGGAGATGTGTACAAATGTAGTTTCACTTTGCTGGTCTAGATTTCTGTGCACAAAATATGTAACATAAGCCCAACGAAATTGCCAACATAGGAAAAGAGTTCAACTCCCACAGGATTTCTTTGGTACATCGACATGTCCTCCATTTCATTGTTTTTATACTCGGGTAAAAAATGCAGACTGCAGATGAAATGCGGTCTTCCAACTTTTTACTGACCAGTCGTAACTAACATTACGTTATACATGTATAAACGAGAACAAATCCTCTTGTATGGTCTGCAATCAATTAATTTGTTTCACCCTGCTGAAGGGAGACCAATTTTGCACATACCAAACCTACCAAAACGCAAATGCACTCTTTACGATTGCTCTACGATTACCAGTTGTATTTTCAGTCATTGATGAGTGATTTATTACATGTACATTGATTAGACATTCATTGTTTTGAATTTTCATTGATATAACCTCATGGCTACACAAACCATACAGGTAACAAAATAATTTAAAATAAAGAAAATAACACATTTTCTTTCCTTTTTTCAATCCTCATAGCTGGCTTGTTAGTGAATTTGATGATGTCAATACAGTAATTACGTTTTTCCTCATTAACATACGACTTTGCGCAGAGAAGGCATCACGCTAGACAAGAAATGACTACAAATCATTATTTAAAGAGCTAGTGAAACTTAGTAGCTGGTGAAATTTTTGGCTCATCGGGTATAATATTTGAAGAGGAATTGGCTTTCAAAAACTGCAAAGTTTCTGGGTGACAAGAGTGCTAATGAGCTCATACATTCTTTGTACAATTTTGAGCTTTTCAACCCAGGTCACACAAAAAGTATTCAAGATCAAA
>JAHPZR010016007.1:0-14380 GCA_019787425.1 Platygyra sinensis | reverse complement strand
AGTTAGAGTGACTTTTTTTTAAAGAAAAAAGGAAAAAGAAAGGTAGCTCTTTAAGATTCATTTTCAACCTATTTCACTGGCATCACACTGGCTTTCAGCAAAGCAAGCAGGTCATTTGTTTTTAAGCCACGATCAATGAATTGCTGAATAATTTAAAACCCGGGTTTAAACCCCCAACCAAAGGCAAATTATGAAAACGTTTGAGCCAATGACATTTACTGAAAAGAAATCAACACATTTATATACTTCTTTCAAACATTGATCTCAAGGGGAAGTCTTCTTTGCTGACATGGATATTGCCGCTCTAATGTTGGTAGGGTCACAAGTTAGCCAGTTCTGATTGGCAAAGAGAGCTTTAGTGCGTCCCTAATTTCGTTCTGAGCTCTCCAGTTAGGTTGTCTTCCGGCGGCAAGCCAGTCTGCTTGAAAGCGAAAACAGCGATAGACAAAATAAACAATATCATTTTGATTCGTGATTACAGGTCTAAATTTAAATCCACACAAGTTTAAATTTTCTGCGAATTAAAGTTGAGTTAGAATTGCTCTCTCTCGCTGAGACCTATTCCGGATTGACTATAATTGATATGCAACTTCATGCTACCCATTTGCAGATTCTAACTCTTTGTTATGAAAAGTAATTCATTGAATCTCCCCTATCTTAAATTAACAGCTCTCTATTGACCTAAGTCCAATTATGTCGAACTTTTCAGAGTCAGAATCATCGCATCACGACTTTTACTATTTGCGCACGTTATCGATTGATAAGAAGGAGCTTTAAATATATGATCCATATAAATATATTTTTTTCGTTGAGTTTAATTGTGTAGGCGGCCCAATATGCATATTCTCATTGTATTGGACCCCAACACAAAAGCATCATTTTCCTTTTCGGACGCCAGGTTGTGTGCTCTTTACCGTCTTATCTAAATTATCGAATTTTCAAACCGGCCTAAATTTTATTTATACAAATTGTCTGCAAAATTAGGTTATGGTCTTGCATTAGAAAATGTCTGTCATTCCTTTTGTTGACTAATTTATAGTAATAGAGCCTTGTATAAAGCAAAATTTATTGTGCTCGCTCGGCGCCAATCGATATGTTTTCAAACGATGGCAGCGGGGAAAAACTGAAGATTTTTAGGGCATTCTTACTGAGCAGGACGATTCAGGCACATATACCAAACGGACGCAGATCGTGTACCTTTTAAATTGCATTTAACCGCAGAGACAAATGGGAATTCGGAATTCGCCAATTAGCGTAATAAGTTGAGTTCAAGATCCATATCGAGATCGTGGTTTTGTTGGCTGAAAACTCTTTGCTGACATAATAATTAATCAAGTGACGCAAATGCGTCGAGTTGAACTTTCACACAGCAAAACGGTAAAGGAAACGATGACAACCTGGAATGTCAAAATGCAGCATTTTGGAACCAGAATAGTCGAAGGTCTGTTACAAATGGAATAGTAGGTAAGCGTGGTGGTGTAAATTAAAATCAGTGTACATCACAAACAGTGCATCCGTTGATTTGCATATTGCTTAAAAGCGAGCTTGATCATGCAGTAGCTTGACGAAGCATTCTCGTTAAGTTTATTGTCCCAAACGATAAGCACTAAGAATAATTTTGTATTTTGTTTTCAATGCACATACAGGTGGTGTGGACCGGCTTTAGAAGAAAAAGCGTTCCTCCGCTTTCGATCAACTATCAACTCCGGACAGACGACATCCACGATAACAATCACCATATTGAGTGGCTGGATCTTGACAGCTCACGCGTGTGTTATATTCCTCCTCAAAATTGCACTACTAAGAACAAAAGTACAGGTTTAATACTACCAGAAATTCCAAGCCAAGGCACTCGAAAGTGCCCGAGGTCGACAAAAAACAGGTTGGAAGTGATAGATTTGGAATACAAAGTTGAAGCTGAGTTTATGAAAAAAGATACACGAATGGAATCAGTTAATAATCCCATGGATGATGACAAATGTGATTGTCAAGTTTCAATAACAGAAGGTGTCAATCTACTCTCTTTTAATCAGCACAATAATAATGACGAGGTCGAATTGACCGATGACCACTTCTCCAAAAGTGCACTAATAACAAAATGGCGTGGTTCGACAGGTTCTGTTAATAACAACAGGGATCAGTTAACTATCACTGAAACAACAAACGATTTGAGATATGAAACAATTACTAATCATGTTCGGGCTGACACACAGCCAAGTAGAGATAAGGGAAAGTTCTTATTACCGCCTTTAAAGAATAACGAAGGGAGGCGCCATACTGTTCATGAAGTGCCCAGCATTACAGTGTGTCAGGATGGCGAGATTCGGGTTGGCAAGGACGCAGAGGACTCCTTCGATCCCAGATTTCTAATGCCAACCGAGGTAAGGCTTCTTGTTATTTAAATATAAAGTGAGAAACACTTTGCTGGACTGCGATTATATTTATGCGGTACCTTCTTTTACGATCACCAACGCCTGGGTGGGCTTATGCTCGATTTCCAGCCGTTTTGTGAGCCCGTGTTCCTTACACCAGACGGGCTGGAAATGGAGCCTAGGCTTGGCTCTGATATTAATAATCTAAGTCGGAACAAGCTTCAAAAAATTCAAGCAAGAGTTGAACACATTAAAAGAAAACAAAGATTTTCAATTGATTGATTGCCTGATTGACCGACTGATTGATTGATTATTGATTGATTGATTAATTAGTCGATCGATCGTCCGGTCCATAGATCGATTGATTGATTAGTTGATCGTTTGATTGACGGATTCACATCGACTGTTTGACTCTTGATTGGTTAGCTGATTGATTGATTGATTGATTGATTAACTGATTGGTTGGTGGGTTGATTGATTGGTAGCTTGATAGATTGCTTGATTAATCGGTAAATTGGTCAAATGATCGATCGTTTACTCTGTTTATAATTTATTCGCTGACGGATCAACAACAAAAATCGATTTCTTCTTCATCATATGTCATTATTCATGTTGACCTATCTGTTTATTTCAAGTCGAGTGTCGAGGAAGCTAGGTATCTTCTGGCGTCCACAGGAGGCTCTGGTCGACGCCTTAGTGCTGTTCGAGGCGTGCGCCGTAGAAGTCTTGATATGGTATTAGAGGAACAACCAACTGATCCTGTAAAAGGAGACAGCTCAGTGACTTCACTTGCCACTCAGTTGAGAGTTCCTCGCCATCGGAATAGATCCCGCAGTCTTGATAACAGCTTGGAAACGAGAAACAGTTTTGAAGCTTTCAAAGAGTCTCTCAAGGTACGTTTATCGGACGTGACGGCAATAAAGAGTTAATGGGGTGATAGTATTACCAGCCCAAAATCTCATACAACTTTTTTACAAGTCCGTAGACAATTGTTTTGCAAACTGTCCAAATTAATTCTTAATTTGGATTGATGTTGTCCACATTAACAACTAATGTGGACAGTTCCGTGCGCAGCAAAATTATCAAGTAAGACCTCGTCCAATTTTGGCCGTCCTCGGAATTTTTTTCATCCAATTATATAAAAAATGGCCAGCATGTAATCCCATTGCATATCAGAAATGTATATTAAAGAGAATCTTATTATTTTGGACCTCTCTTTTCCTATTTTCCCCAAACAGAAACCGTCCACGCGCTTACTCTATTTCAGGCTGTTACAAAGTGAAGCGGAGATTTATGTATTTTAACTATCTTTCAGTTGCGTGACGTGAAGAAGACAAGGCTTGGTACCTAACGAACCTTTGCAGCCGTTGGGTGACTCTCAGAAACTGTCACGAGGCTTGGTTCAGGCAACGCCTCTTTGAAAAACCTTTGATGTTCATCGACAATAATCGTCCTTGAGTTTTAAAGTATCTATGGCGTTTCTAGTCTAGATGGGGGTGACACCACGAAGTTCCCTTGTCAAACGCTTGGTGTAGATTGGTTTTCACTATTGCGGTCAGGTTTAATCGAAAGAACATTTTAATAAAATTCCTTGTAAATTAGGTGCGGTGAAGTGAGACTGGAGTGAACGCTTACCGCAAGAAGCCTTTTGTGATGATCGACAGGTTTTTTCTAAAAAAATACTTACACGCGTAATATCATACGTTTTTTACATTTTTGAAAATAGACATTAATTAAGCGCTACAAATTGGCTTTGGATATCTGTTGTTTTACACTGTGAATAATTTGTTAATATAATTAGAAAAACTCTTTTACACTTTGTATCAGTTCTTGCTTTACTGCATAAATACAAGGAAGCCACAGTAGTAAGTCGGTGCTGCGCATGCAGCTCAAGCCGTGTAACTCTTCGCGTGATATACGGTGAAATCCCTACCTTGTTCCTAGGGTCTCTCATCTTACGAGGTTATGGAATCTCGATCGTTTCTTGGGAACCTCCCGATAACTCGAAACAAAAGTCGTTCCCACTTCTTAGTCGAAAATTGCAATTTTACCCCGATTTCTCGAAGTCTCCGAATTTTTGAACTAATTTTCGTCTCCCTTGGAGGTTCGAAAAATAATAGGAATTCCACTGAATAGACTGTCAGTAGAATCATTGTGAACGCTTCCACAAACCCGCTCATAAACTTCCCGGTCCCCGGCTTTTAAGGGGTCTTTTGTTAACTTCCTAATTCTAAAGTAATAATGTCGATTCTGTAGAAATTCACAAGCTATAACGGCACTGAAACATTTTGTATGTTCCGAATAGGTTTACTCCACCACTGACAGCCCTCATATAAAGCAGAAAGGCTCGCTGATAAAGTCTTACTGGCCGCACGGGGTGGGCCACGAGGAGGAGGGTAACTTCGACAAACGGTCTCTCGAGCGAAAAGCATCTTTTGCCGGTTAACTACACAAATTGTCAGAAATCCGGCAACAGAATAAAGTCAACGGGTCGGGAAAACTATTTAAATATAAACAGATCGATGCATTGCTTATTATAATGTAAATATTGGGTTGAACAGCCTACGTAATATCGCCAGACAGGTAGGAGCTTTTCGAAGACGGTGAAATTACGAAAGTCACATGTTTCCCTGCCTGAGTTTTCCTTAAATACAATAGGCCTCTTGCAACAAACGATCACATGGTACAAAATTCCGCCATGCTGGAGGCCAAGCTCATTATTATTCCCGCACTGGGACGTTAAAACAAAGAGACCTTAACCAGTCAAGCTTTACTGGCCTTTGTTTTAATGTCTCAGTGCGGGAATAATAATGAGTTTGCCCTCCAGCAGGGCGAATTTTTGTGCCATGTGATCGTTTGTTGCAAAAGGCCTATTCAAAAGTCTCCGGCGATTGTTGCGCTTTCAAATTTCTCCGGCGTGGTGTAGACGGAAAACATTTGATGCTTTTTCAGCGTAAAAACGACGTTTCCAAATTACCTCGGTGTAGTGTGTCTACAAGCAAAATACGACGGGAACAGCAATGCCAAACAGTGAGAGGCAGCGTGGCCGAGTGGTTTAGGAGGAAGTGCGGGAAGATCTTTTTTGAAGCCATTTTTTCGCATTTGAGAAAATCACAATCCAGAATTACACTTTTTGCACCGGTGTTGCACTTTTTGTACTGGCGTTACACTTGAACTGCACTGCTCTCAGCCAATCAGAATCGATCTTTTTTCATATATTTTATTTTTATTATTATTATTATTATTATTATTATTATTATTATTATTATTATTATTGTTATTGTTATCTTTGTGAACTGGATGTTCTTTTTCCGATTTGCTTCCTAAGGGAGCGCGGGTCATAGCCCATGACCAAAGGTCCCTTAGAGTTTTCTCCTTACTCTACAGCTCCAACACTTTTCTCAAAATCGTCGCCGTTCCCAGTAAGGCAGTTTTCTGTAGTAATGAAATCCTAATTTTGATATTCAGCTTTCCCAGCAGCTTGTCCAAGCTTTTTGTTACACTTCCCAATGATCCTACAACAATTAGTACCACCTGCACAGTTCTAATGTTCCACATTCTTGCAATTCCTCTTTTAAGATCCTGATACTTCTCAACTTTCTCATTTTCCTTTTCACCAATTCTTTTTTCGGCTGGTACGGCAATATCAATAATAGTGCACTTTTTCCCCTTTTTTTTATTTACAACGACAATGTCCGGTCTTCTGGCTTCAATATTATTAGGGACCTTACGCAAAACACGACGGCAACGGCAACGAGAACGTCACCAAACAAAAGGTTTAATGAGCAAAACAGTAGCTTTGCACGTGCGTTATAATTCTTGGTACATTTCACCGCCGTCCTCTGCGAAACAACAACGTGAAATGACCAAATTCTGCGTTGTTTGGAGAACGTGAACCACGACGGCAAATTTTTTGTATTTCTATTTGAAACTAAACGCATTCCTAGCATATTCAGCAGGGGCAAGTTTTAATACCGACAAACAAATTGAATAGATCTAAATAAATGAGAAATTCCAAAGTAAAATAGGAACACATTTTTTTGTAGGCATCGTCCCCGCCGTCGCCGTCCTATATGCGTAAGGCCCATTGGCATGATCACACCGTATGCTATAATTATTATTATTATTATTATTATTATTATTATTATTATTATTATTATTATTATTATTATTATTATTAATGAGCTGAAAATGTGCACTTACGTACGTTATAAATCCTTGTACATTCCTCAGCCGTCCTCTGTAAAACAAGATGGTAAAATAGGTGTTTTAGGGAGCCCGAACTACTGCAGCTAATTCAAGTTCGCATTCCCTTTCTGTCATTACATGTTTAGCCTGAGCAACTTGAAGTTTTGAGCCCGATAGGCACGCGGAACAGGTCTAGATAGACCATGCTTCGTTCTTTAACTCCCAAATATTAAACGCTCGGGGCAAACGGCAGAAACTGCCTCTAATTTTATTTTCTTTTTCTGTTCTCACTCATCAACCGAAAACAATACTGAAAGAAAATGCCTATTTGTAGCAAATACCGATAAAGTATTCTACTTTCGGTGCACAAACGGCTAAATACAGACAGTAAAAGTTTTAATCGTATCTATAACAAAATTCTCAGTCGTAATTGGTTCTTCGCGCGCCTATTTGTCACGTAATCGGCGCGCGATCACGTGAGTGTCCAATTACAGCTGTCCGATTTGAACTTTTGTAATCGGACACCTGTAATTGGATACCCACGTGATTTTCACGCCAATTACGCGCGCTTCAATGGCTTCCTTAGCAATGTTTTCTACAGTTTCAAAACTTAGGAAAAGCGCTACAGACGTTTTCGTTCAAAAGTTCTCAGAAGACATTTTCTTTCCGAAATTTCTTATAGATACGATTAATTAGTAATTGGACCTCGTGTCGTAAAATTCAGGGAGTAATCGTGCTCGTAATTTCAAATCGGCCTCGCGCTTCGCGCTCGTCCGATTTCAATATTACTCGCTCGATTACTCCCTGAATTGTACTCCACTCGGTCCAATTACTATTACTAATTTTGTCATCTGTAAACGATTGTTAACCTTTCTGGTTTAAAAACTGTCGGTATTGTTTTATTCATGACTGGCAAAATAAACTTAAAAGAAATTATTATTTGTTTTTAAAAGCACTTCTTTGAAGCTCACCTCTCTTCCGATCCATCCTAAAATCGGTGTAAAATGTGAACAACTGTGAACACATAGATTCGTATATATTGCTGCTAGAATTCTGTTCACGACGAACAAATATTAAGATGCGAATTCTTCCTTTACACACATTTCCCCGTCCAAACTGGTAATCTTCTTTGCCTGACAATTGCATTTGTCCTCAGTTAGCCATTGACGGTCGGTGTAAATTCCAAATTGAAGGATTTCAAATTATTTTTCGATTTTTCAAATTTTTTCATGGAAAATTTGTCTGGTTTGCAGATAAGACGCTCACAAAGTGCAACCCGCGTCAAAAATTTCCCGCCACTCGTGACGTCATCAGTGCGTCTTCCCTGGGAACGAGGCTGGTAATGGGCTTCTGACGAGCACAAAAGACACAAAATTAAAAGAACGCATAAAATCAATGAGGTGATGGGCTCCTGAATCTACTTTTAGAACAAAACTCGAAGTGATTGTGTGAATAAATGAAATTAACAATTTTAGTTTAGCGTTATCTCTTGATTTTTGTTTCCCAAGCAGCGCATCTGCATTCAAATCTGCATTCCCCATTCTTTATCGGCAGTAGCGACCGAGGAGTACTGAGCCCTTGAACGTATCTTCACATGCGCCGTTTCATTTCGCGCCAGATTACAATTTTCCGCCATTTCTGCGAACAATGGCGAATTCTGAAATTCAGTAGCATCGTGTCTGATTTTAATGGGTTTGTTTCACTCTGTCGATACGGAAAGGTTTTAAGAACGTTGATGTGGTATTCTTGATATAAATAATGGCTAAAATCCACATTAACGATGTGACAATCCACCAAAATCCTTCCCCATTTTCGAGCCCCTTCGAGTTTCAGATAACGTTCGAGTGCACAGAAGAACTTAGCGAAGGTTTGTAGCGTTTTATTTGAGTTTCAATACTTCTCACAGAGTTACATTGGCGTTATGTAAGATTAATTTTGAAGTAATATTTTTATGATCAAATTGTGTAGACTTAGAGTGGAAAATTATTTACGTCGGATCTGCTGAGAGCGATGCACATGATCAAGTGTTGGATTCGGTTTTGGTCGGGCCTGTTCCAATTGGTAGACACACATTTGTATTCCAGGTAAGCGTTCGTGTTTAACACTACGATTAGGTCGATACCTGAGCTAAAAGAATGTCATATCTGTTCTGTAATAATAATACATGTGTGTACATGTACACGTACATTGAACAACCAGCTCTGATTGTGTAAAAAACGTTTGTGAAGTTACATATATCTCAAGCGATGTGTTCATTACGTGTTTTCTTAATGGTGGGTTTTTAAACGGAGATGGTATTTGTTGAGGCAGTAAAAATAACTATTATTCCACACTGGTTCAGTGAGAGTAATTACATTGATTAAACAAGAAGAAGTAGAAAAGAGCTTATACCAGGGAAATTATGAATATTATTATACATTGTACTCACTATCAGCTTTCTGATTGGCCAAGAGCCCTCTGCTTGTTTTGAGAATTCACATGATTTTGTGGACAAGCATGATTATAGTATAATCTGCTATCCAATTATATCTGCAGATTATACCGTGCATAGTGCCCATGCCTAATACACCTTTGGTTAAAGAGCCTGAGCACTTAAATGGTTTCGTGCACTTGAATAGTTTGGCTTGGTGTGTTTGTCCTTGTTTTTTTTAGAAGCACAAATAAAATCTAGTTGCATTTCACACAATAGATTTTTGTATATTTTCCATAAAACAATGTATAATGAAACAATATTGAATTCGGTTTGTGATATCCGTACACTTATCAGTAAGTGTACATGTAATCAGCCTCAGCCTCCCACCTCCACTGATTATACTTGCCTCGACCTTGATTATTTTGGATATCACAAAAACCGAATTCAATTATTGTTTATAAATACCTTATTGATTCATGATCAATGGCATTGATGAGTAATTGATGGGTTGTCAATGACAAATCAACTGCTTAAAAAAACAACTGTATTGGCAATGATCAATGGATAATCCATGAGTAATTGATGACCAAAATTTTTGCAGCCTGGGCCGGGTTGTTCGAAAGCTGGTTAACGTTAACCCTGAGTTAAATGTTCATCTGAAGAATTGTTTTTTCTTGTTTAACAATGTTTTTCACCCCTAACGTTTGGTGTAGTTTGAGATTACTACAGCTTACAACTGAAGGGCAAACAATATAAACAGAACACCTCACCAAAACGTTACAAAACTGAAATCAAAATTCTCGTTAACCCTGGGTTAGCTTAATCGGGCTTGGAACAACCCGGGTCCTGTTGATTATCCATTGATTATTCATAGATTTCAAAGTATATTATACTGCAAATCTTTTGTGAGTTTCTGGCATAATTTTTTATAAAATATTTATTTTTAGTATAATGCAGTTTCTAAAGGAGCTACAAAAACAATAGTTCTGAATATTGAAAGGGTACGACACGATTAATTGTTGCAAGGAATTTGATCTTGAATACTTTTTGTGTGACCTGGGTTGAAAAGCTCAAAATTGTACAAAGAATGTATGAGCTCATTAGCACTCTTGCCACCCAGAAACTTTGCAGTTTTTGAAAGCCAATTCCTCTTCAAATATTATACCCGATGAGCCAAAAATTTGATCATAAAAATATTACTTCAAAATTAATCTTACATAACGCCAATGTAACTCTGTGAGAAGTATTGAAACTCAAATAAAACGCTACAAACCTTCGCTAAGTTCTTCTGTGCACTCGAACGTTATCTGAAACTCGAAGGGGCTCGAAAATGGGGAAGGATTTTGGTGGATTGTCACATCGTTAATGTGGATTTTAGCCATTATTTATATCAAGAATACCACATCAACGTTCTTAAAACCTTTCCGTATCGACAGAGTGAAACAAACCCATTAAAATCAGACACGATGCTACTGAATTTCAGAATTCGCCATTGTTCGCAGAAATGGCGGAAAATTGTAATCTGGCGCGAAATGAAACGGCGCATGTGAAGATACGTTCAAGGGCTCAGTACTCCTCGGTCGCTACTGCCGATAAAGAATGGGGAATGCAGATTTGAATGCAGATGCGCTGCTTGGGAAACAAAAATCAAGAGATAACGCTAAACTAAAATTGTTAATTTCATTTATTCACACAATCACTTCGAGTTTTGTTCTAAAAGTAGATTCAGGAGCCCATCACCTCATTGATTTTATGCGTTCTTTTAATTTTGTGTCTTTTGTGCTCGTCAGAAGCCCATTACCAGCCTCGTTCCCAGGGAAGACGCACTGATGACGTCACGAGTGGCGGGAAATTTTTGACGCGGGTTGCACTTTGTGAGCGTCTTATCTGCAAACCAGACAAATTTTCCATGAAAAAATTTGAAAAATCGAAAAATAATTTGAAATCCTTCAATTTGGAATTTACACCGACCGTCAATGGCTAACTGAGGACAAATGCAATTGTCAGGCAAAGAAGATTACCAGTTTGGACGGGGAAATGTGTGTAAAGGAAGAATTCGCATCTTAATATTTGTTCGTCGTGAACAGAATTCTAGCAGCAATATATACGAATCTATGTGTTCACAGTTGTTCACATTTTACACCGATTTTAGGATGGATCGGAAGAGAGGTGAGCTTCAAAGAAGTGCTTTTAAAAACAAATAATAATTTCTTTTAAGTTTATTTTGCCAGTCATGAATAAAACAATACCGACAGTTTTTAAACCAGAAAGGTTAACAATCGTTTACAGATGACAAAATTAGTAATAGTAATTGGACCGAGTGGAGTACAATTCAGGGAGTAATCGAGCGAGTAATATTGAAATCGGACGAGCGCGAAGCGCGAGGCCGATTTGAAATTACGAGCACGATTACTCCCTGAATTTTACGACACGAGGTCCAATTACTAATTAATCGTATCTATAAGAAATTTCGGAAAGAAAATGTCTTCTGAGAACTTTTGAACGAAAACGTCTGTAGCGCTTTTCCTAAGTTTTGAAACTGTAGAAAACATTGCTAAGGAAGCCATTGAAGCGCGCGTAATTGGCGTGAAAATCACGTGGGTATCCAATTACAGGTGTCCGATTACAAAAGTTCAAATCGGACAGCTGTAATTGGACACTCACGTGATCGCGCGCCGATTACGTGACAAATAGGCGCGCGAAGAACCAATTACGACTGAGAATTTTGTTATAGATACGATTAAAACTTTTACTGTCTGTATTTAGCCGTTTGTGCACCGAAAGTAGAATACTTTATCGGTATTTGCTACAAATAGGCATTTTCTTTCAGTATTGTTTTCGGTTGATGAGTGAGAACAGAAAAAGAAAATAAAATTAGAGGCAGTTTCTGCCGTTTGCCCCGAGCGTTTAATATTTGGGAGTTAAAGAACGAAGCATGGTCTATCTAGACCTGTTCCGCGTGCCTATCGGGCTCAAAACTTCAAGTTGCTCAGGCTAAACATGTAATGACAGAAAGGGAATGCGAACTTGAATTAGCTGCAGTAGTTCGGGCTCCCTAAAACACCTATTTTACCATCTTGTTTTACAGAGGACGGCTGAGGAATGTACAAGGATTTATAACGTACGTAAGTGCACATTTTCAGCTCATTAATAATAATAATAATAATAATAATAATAATAATAATAATAATAATAATAATAATAATAATAATAATTATAGCATACGGTGTGATCATGCCAATGGGCCTTACGCATATAGGACGGCGACGGCGGGGACGATGCCTACAAAAAAATGTGTTCCTATTTTACTTTGGAATTTCTCATTTATTTAGATCTATTCAATTTGTTTGTCGGTATTAAAACTTGCCCCTGCTGAATATGCTAGGAATGCGTTTAGTTTCAAATAGAAATACAAAAAATTTGCCGTCGTGGTTCACGTTCTCCAAACAACGCAGAATTTGGTCATTTCACGTTGTTGTTTCGCAGAGGACGGCGGTGAAATGTACCAAGAATTATAACGCACGTGCAAAGCTACTGTTTTGCTCATTAAACCTTTTGTTTGGTGACGTTCTCGTTGCCGTTGCCGTCGTGTTTTGCGTAAGGTCCCTAATAATATTGAAGCCAGAAGACCGGACATTGTCGTTGTAAATAAAAAAAAGGGGAAAAAGTGCACTATTATTGATATTGCCGTACCAGCCGAAAAAAGAATTGGTGAAAAGGAAAATGAGAAAGTTGAGAAGTATCAGGATCTTAAAAGAGGAATTGCAAGAATGTGGAACATTAGAACTGTGCAGGTGGTACTAATTGTTGTAGGATCATTGGGAAGTGTAACAAAAAGCTTGGACAAGCTGCTGGGAAAGCTGAATATCAAAATTAGGATTTCATTACTACAGAAAACTGCCTTACTGGGAACGGCGACGATTTTGAGAAAAGTGTTGGAGCTGTAGAGTAAGGAGAAAACTCTAAGGGACCTTTGGTCATGGGCTATGACCCGCGCTCCCTTAGGAAGCAAATCGGAAAAAGAACATCCAGTTCACAAAGATAACAATAACAATAATAATAATAATAATAATAATAATAATAATAATAATAATAATAATAAAAATAAAATATATGAAAAAAGATCGATTCTGATTGGCTGAGAGCAGTGCAGTTCAAGTGTAACGCCAGTACAAAAAGTGCAACACCGGTGCAAAAAGTGTAATTCTGGATTGTGATTTTCTCAAATGCGAAAAAATGGCTTCAAAAAAGATCTTCCCGCACTTCCTCCTAAACCACTCGGCCACGCTGCCTCTCACTGTTTGGCATTGCTGTTCCCGTCGTATTTTGCTTGTAGACACACTACACCGAGGTAATTTGGAAACGTCGTTTTTACGCTGAAAAAGCATCAAATGTTTTCCGTCTACACCACGCCGGAGAAATTTGAAAGCGCAACAATCGCCGGAGACTTTTGAATAGGCCTTTTGCAACAAACGATCACATGGCACAAAAATTCGCCCTGCTGGAGGGCAAACTCATTATTATTCCCGCACTGAGACATTAAAACAAAGGCCAGTAAAGCTTGACTGGTTAAGGTCTCTTTGTTTTAACGTCCCAGTGCGGGAATAATAATGAGCTTGGCCTCCAGCATGGCGGAATTTTGTACCATGTGATCGTTTGTTGCAAGAGGCCTATTGTATTTAAGGAAAACTCAGGCAGGGAAACATGTGACTTTCGTAATTTCACCGTCTTCGAAAAGCTCCTACCTGTCTGGCGATATTACGTAGGCTGTTCAACCCAATATTTACATTATAATAAGCAATGCATCGATCTGTTTATATTTAAATAGTTTTCCCGACCCGTTGACTTTATTCTGTTGCCGGATTTCTGACAATTTGTGTAGTTAACCGGCAAAAGATGCTTTTCGCTCGAGAGACCGTTTGTCGAAGTTACCCTCCTCCTCGTGGCCCACCCCGTGCGGCCAGTAAGACTTTATCAGCGAGCCTTTCTGCTTTATATGAGGGCTGTCAGTGGTGGAGTAAACCTATTCGGAACATACAAAATGTTTCAGTGCCGTTATAGCTTGTGAATTTCTACAGAATCGACATTATTACTTTAGAATTAGGAAGTTAACAAAAGACCCCTTAAAAGCCGGGGACCGGGAAGTTTATGAGCGGGTTTGTGGAAGCGTTCACAATGATTCTACTGACAGTCTATTCAGTGGAATTCCTATTATTTTTCGAACCTCCAAGGGAGACGAAAATTAGTTCAAAAATTCGGAGACTTCGAGAAATCGGGGTAAAATTGCAATTTTCGACTAAGAAGTGGGAACGACTTTTGTTTCGAGTTATCGGGAGGTTCCCAAGAAACGATCGAGATTCCATAACCTCGTAAGATGAGAGACCCTAGGAACAAGGTAGGGATTTCA
>JAHPZR010016004.1:17500-25679 GCA_019787425.1 Platygyra sinensis | reverse complement strand
CGGACAGCAATTGCGCAATGAAGTACGTTTGTATTCCATCGGTTGACAGCTAATTGAAAAGAAAAGTTTGTCTGCCTGTTTTTGACTGCCTTCTTGATAATGGACGCCTCTTTTTACGACTCGGGAAAAATCAATGACGAAACAAGCTCCATATGGAAAATACACCCGAAAGAAAAAACACATTCCTATTACATATGCAGTACAGTAGAATCATCAACTTTCTTTAATATAAGTATGTATTTTAACACAAAAGTACGTCAATAGTGCCTACATGAAGTTATAAAATGTGACTAAACAAACGGGGAGTCTACCTACCGGGGCACCGGGGGTCCCTCTTTCTCCAGTCGGTCCCCTGTCTCCTCTCGGTCCCTAAAAATAGCAATCCGATAAAATAACAAAACACCTGACCAATGGGAATCGCTTGGGAATTGCCCATTGGCGACTGCTCAATTTCTTATCTCGATCAATGAAAATTGCAACGTAATCAAATCTTACCGCTGGTCCAGGGGGGCCTGCAATTCCCTGGGGACCGGGTGGTCCAGTTTCGCCCTACGAAATATAAGCGAAAGACACGATGAAGAAAGCGTCAAAAGGAACATAAACATAAGCCTGTGAGCAGGATAGCGGGGTAATGCACAGCAAGCCGACCGCGGTCTAAGGAGAAAAAGATCGCAGGGATCGTTCGGCTTTCGGCCGTCACGAAGCTCTTCGGAAAGTCTCACAGGATAGGTTGAGAAAATGATATATAAACAATGGTAGCAACGGACCCAAGCCCTACAACAATAGAGCTTCGTGCCCACAAGATCCAATGAAATTAGAGGTTCTAGACAGCTTCATGACAACAGTCGGCTTTACGCTTTTTGTTGTTTCTTTTTTTTGCCGTATACCCCGTCACAGAGCCTGTTCGCAAGTTAACACAAACAACAGAGTACAGCTGTCATTTTATGAATGGAATGAACGACAGACAATTGTGAAATAGGCCAGTATAATTCTATGCAAGTGGTGTAATCGAGTTTAAATCCATTTGCCTAAAAAACCATCTGTCATGTGAAGTCTCTTAAAGCACCAGATTGAGTAAGGCCAGCTTTAAGTCAGCGTTTCTGAAGGTCTCGGTTGCATCTGTCCAGTCTTACAAGATAAAGCTGTGTTTTCAAAAGTCTCCACTGTTCAAGCATTCTTAACTTTCTTTATTCGAGGAAAGCGACCACGCGCGTTTTACAAACGAAAACGAAACACTTTAATCACTCTTGTACTTACATTAAATAAAAATAAATATTTAGAAAACAGTCCTAAGAAAGCACGCGCGCTGATTGGTTAAAAATCGTGTTTGTATAACTCGATGGAGACACAAAACTAGCGCGCGCTTGTTGACGTAGTGATGGCGCGAGCAAAGAGAATTTACATTTTGATATCCAAAGCTAACAAGTTGTTTTCCTTTTTCTCGTCGCGGTGTTTTCTAAAAGAAATAGAAAACATGTACTTCGTGTTTCTATCGAGTTATACAAACACTCGTGAAAGTTTGGGAGAACTCGAAAAAGCTGTGGAAACACTCGCCTGCGGCTCGTGTTCCCACAGCATTTCTCGTTCTCCCAAACTTCCACTCGTGTTTGTATAACTCGATAGAAACACGGTACATGTTTTCTATTTCTTAAATATAATTATGAGAAAACTAAAAAGAAGTACAAATATTGAGCCTGGAGCCGGGCTAAATAACTGAGAAGTTTTCGAGTTAGTCCCCAGTTACTTTAAGTTACTTATAACAAGAAAAGGAGAACAGGACTAAAAAAGAAATAAATAAATGTATTACAGAGGAAGGGAAGATTTTAGGACAAGGTTTCAGAGTGTTGTTCTGACAGCAGATAAAGCTTTCATTTTTTGAAAAATTTAGATTTTTTAAGTCTACTGGGTTCGTTGTTCGTTTGCGTGTGGATGTAGATGATAACCCCTACATAAAGAGTGCATTTTAAAACGAACACTCATTTGATTGGACATGGCCTAAACGTCGCAGTTGCCATGGATACCTTATCACCAGGGTCACCATCAGATCCGGTAAATCCTCGAGGCCCAGGCTCTCCCTGAAACAACAACAACGAGTGACGTAAGAACCGTGATTGACAGCATCAACTGATCCACTACACAGATGCTTCACTTACCGGCTGACCCGGTTTACCGGGGGTACCGTCATCACCCCTGGGGCCGGGGGAACCCTAAAGTAAAAAAGAAATTGCCACAATAAGTCAGTATTCAGCATAACTGGGTCCATCCACGTCATCTTTATCTTATTATTTTCAAAATAAAATAGAGACAGCAGACAGAAAATAAACCCTTCAGAACTACCACTGATATATATTTTTTGAACAATTTAGTTTCTTCAACTAAATTACGATATAATACATCTTGACGAGGCGAACAAAATGTAAAAAAATCGCGGTGAAAAGTTCAGTTCCATATAACTGCTTTTCTTCAGTTTAACTTAGTTCTGCAATACTCTACTGTAATTTGTGGTCTTGGAAAGGGCGCACAGTGCGTTACTAACTGAACGGTCTCTTAATAGCGCAATAAAGAGGTAATAATACCAGAAATTATCAAATACAAATCTTACTCTCGCTCCTGGAGGGCCTGGGTTGCCATCTTTCCCGTCTGGACCTGGACCTCCCTTTCAACGAAGACAAATTAGATTTAAGCAGTATACTTCAAAATCGTCATTTGTGTCGCTAAGAAGTGCTTCTATCAGTTAGTAAGGAAGAAGAGTTGTATTATATCGCAAAAAAATGACTGAAAACTGAACTTGAGGACTGCGTGATGTAACCAAGTTTACATACACATCGTTCAAGTTAAGAAAGTCTTGGCCACACTGACTTACTTGAGCGCATCTGAACACGATCCACGTGAACTATGCTACATACATCACGTTGCGGTGGTTTTTAGAGTTCCCTACTGATCTTAAGTTATCCTCGGTTCTGCCAAAAATCAGTGGGTCTAGCACAGACTTCGTTTAAGTAATCAGCCTTAGTATATAAGTGCTCAAAAAACATTAAACACCAATTTGTGAGCAACCTACCTTGGCACCTTGTGGTCCTGGCGGGCCCTGAGGTCCCGGGGGTCCAGTCGCGCCCTAAAATAAAGGATCTGAAATTAGAACCCATGATTATGGGTCCATATAAGCAAACTATAGGATATTCCTCACCATTGGTCCGTTTGCACCAGTTTGACCTGCAGGGCCACGCGGTCCCGTGGGTCCCTAAAATAAGAAAAAATAATATCCATTACTATCCAAAACACGACTTGTTCTACTTTAAGACATCACAGGCAAATCTCGACAGTGAAGACTTGCAAGAAATTACCCTGGGTGCCGAGGTTTCTCTCGATCAAAACATATCATAGATTCGCTCTATGGTGAGTTGCTTGTAAAGTTCTTTTCTCAATGCCAACAGGCCATACCAGACTCATGTTAGCCTCTGTTTCAAAATGAGACTTACACGCTTATTCACATGTCAGTCAAACTGAGGAGAAGGCAAACCCGAAAAGGCATATAGAATTAACAAGAAGGCAATCTCAGGTAACCTGGCTACCAAACAATGCTACTCATGAATTTTAACCTTTGAATACTTCTGCTCCAACTAGCATTAGAATTAGAATCGACAAGTTTACGTGGGATCCAGTAAATACTTAAGCACTCTCTGAAACAACTTCTGGCAAGGCGAAAATACGTTTTTGAACATCGCAATATTAAGTCACATGGTGAATCAGGATCTAAATTGTTTTTGGTCTTGCAAGCATTCCATTATCCATTTTTCATCTTAGGTCATTAATCAAAAGACTTTTCATTTGTTTACATGAAGTGCCGAGTTCAATATACCTGTGGGCCAGGATCGCCTCTGTCGCCTTTAGCTCCCACTTCACCAGGTCGGCCCTGTGTCAGAAATACATGTCAAGTAAGCCACCATGAAGTGTATACCGGATATGCCCATCCAACTTATGGCGGTAAATGATCTTTCTACTTAGTCTGCCACTATATCAATGAAACTCCTACTTTGTGCGTTATCTTAAATGTGAGAAGGAGTTGAAATATAAATGATTTGTACCCAAGGGTTTGTCACTTTGTGATTCCATTCACTTTAAAATATGTGTTACGACATGTGTGTTTCCAAATAAATGTTACAACATTCACCATAATATAATATTGTACTTCATGTTTATAATTTAGTAACATATAAACCTGAACAAGGCTGGTCGGTTCATTTTAAAATCAATTCTCTGTGCAAGGCTGCTTTCCTGCGGTGTCTAAGGCAACTGTTGTGTAGCATTGGTTGATAATTCAAAATTTGTTCCTCACCAAATCCGCTTTAGCATGGAATCATGCTCGGAGCGAGGCTCGTGGGGTTAACTCTATTAGCTTCCCCTCGCACAATTTCCCTAACACAGTGACATCCACATAAGTTCAGACCCGGCCACAAACATGTGGAATAACCCCAAGGGAACAGGGTTGTAAGACGTTACCAGTCCCATACAAACTATTAAACGTACCGGTGAGCCTGGTGTCCCTGGCGCGCCCGCATCACCTTTTGCGCCTTGGTCTCCCTATGTAAAGATTGATCTCATTTAGTTCATACATGTAAGTGCAACAAAGGCAAACACTGTCAAAAATAACTTGAGAAATGAGGAAGCTGCTACTCACCTTATCTCCTGGTCTTCCATCACTTCCGGTGTCACCAGGCTCACCTTGGTCTCCCTGTGGATAGGAATGAGGAGGAATCACGTCACAAACATGAAACTATGGAGCATGCAGCTTATCAAAAGTTACAAAGCATTTTTAAACACCATAAGCTATAAAGCATCTCTAAAAAATAAAAACAATTTGCACAGTAACAGATTATACAGTGAGCCTTACAATGTAAAAGCGGAAGCCCTTGGCCTTGGGGCATTCGCTAGCGGGGTGTTCGCGTGATACCAAGCCCGCTTAATATAGGTTTCTCTGGACTTAGTAAATTCGATGATATGTGGTTTATAAATCAAAGGCTCATGGATTGACCAGGCGAACTCCATACTTAAAGTATAACCAGCAGTTGGTTGTTTAAAGAAACTTTGCAAGGTAGGGTGATATTTGAAACGGACAAGTTTGTTTAACACATAAGACATGGGTGGTCCAAAATGTTTTGTCTTGCTGGTTTTCAATGTGTGTTCAGCTCTAACATTCTATTTTCTAGCTCGCCAAGAAACAATCGACAGTAAAACTAAATAAAAGGTGAATTTTACTCCCTTGCATTGTGAATCCCAAGTACGTCTAAAATGTGTATTTCTAATTGTTAACCTTTTGAACTTTTGTACAATATAATTACACACAAACGAAAAAAGCACCAAGGCTACACATTCCCGAGTTAAACACCACATTAAACGATATTTGTTACCTTGGCACCTGCTGGTCCTGGTGCTCCGCGCGGGCCCGGCAAACCTTGAGATCCCTACAAGGAAAACAACACAGAGAAATCAGTGTTGCATGCTGTCTAATATCCAATTCTAGTGGTAGCTGAGGAATGGGCTCGGAATTGTACTGATAGCTGAGAAATCGCCGAAAATCTAACTAACAACTGAGACTCCACCAGTCTACTACACAAGAGCATAAGTATTCTGAAAGTAGGTGCGTAATGACGGAGCCACGAGAAAACAACGTTTGAAATCACAATTCTGTGACCATGTTAAAACACACCTGCTGTCCACTGGAGCCTCTTTCTCCTTTCTGCCCTCTCGGTCCTGGAACGCCCTGCAAAATGTCCAACAAGCAATGTATTAATAGTACACAGCTTTTGAGAGTCGCCTTCAAAGATCTCCAGATGACAACTTGAATTTTTATTCTCAGCAGAATTCTACTTGCATACTAATGCAATTGGCACAGTGTCTGGTTGGTTGACTGAGCTATAGCACGCTCTCAGCCATCAGTGTGCAATGGTTTAAGGTCGTCTTCAAATGGCGACTTCTCGTTTTTCTGACGTTACTGGAGACTAAAAGAAGGACATGCACGACTTTGAAAACTTGAAATTGTTTAAAAAACTGATGAGTGAGTATACACAATCTACATTAAGTTTCAAAATTAATGTTAATATTTTGCTAAAGCTTGAAGTTTGAAACTACTTACTACGAAGAAAAATAATAGGAAATCGTGATTTGAAGGAACTTTAGTCAGAATTGTACTAAAACAATTAGATCATGAACTCGAGACTTCTATGAGATGACAGCTGATTCGGCCTTTTCCTTCGTCGACTATCATCTCATAGAAATCAGATTCTTATAGCCTGAATGCAAAAGAACAATGAATGCAAAGAATAATGAACTATCAACAGGGACAGCACAAAGGATATATGCCCACCGTTCTTTGAAGGATACAAGCAAGTAGTCCGTAAGGTTTTGTATCATAACACCTAAGCAGTTTTCTAAGCTTCTAAGTAATCGGCAGCTTAAGGTGGCCCAAAACATTTTCCAGCACTTTCAAAGACGTAGATTTTGATGTGTCGTTATAACCACTCTTTATCAGTTCATGCTACAATCATGGTATCAAAAAGCTGCCCAATCATTGGTGAACACGTTGTTATTATTGATACCATGATTGTAGCATCAACTGATAAAGAGTGGCAATAATGACCCATCAAAATCTACGTCTTGGAAAGTGCTGGAAACTGTTTTGAGCCACCTTAAACCATTACAACAGTTCAAACTTTATATTTGATCATAATCCCCGCAACATAATGGGCTGCATACAACAGAACAAAAGCATTTTTAAAACTATGCAGCTTTGTAGCACCTACCGGAACACCTGGGGCGCCGGTAGGTCCGGGTGGTCCACGCTCTCCGTCACTTCCTTTCTCACCCCTAGGGCCGGTAGCCCCCTGGGGGCCTGTCTCGCCGGCTGGCCCCTACAGATAGCAAGTACAGGTTAGAAACAGGGAAGGGAAATATACTGCAAATAGGGTTTAACTCATAACGCCGGGATTATTATGAGGATAACGGTGAGATGAAAGAATGGAGCATTATGACGGAGTAATAGTGACAAAAACTGGGTGACGGTTGGGGGCCTTCTGAGCATAATAGTGAGAGGTTTTGAACATCAAGCAGTAGCATAATAGTGGAAAATTTACACACAAAGCAAAGTTTACTTACAGCCGGGAAAACGCAATCCAGAGTCTAACTGACTAAATCTAATTATTTGCGTAACGCAGATGATACGAGCATACTGTTTCACTTTGGTCATGTAAGGTACATGAATAAGACTATTTTAAGTAATTCACATATCAGGTTCAATAGTGCTCATCTCCACGAACAGTGTGTAATCCATCGCTGTTAAACAAATTGGACGGTAATATACTGTTTCCATTCGTTTTTGAATTGTTTTGCGACGATTCATCCGTGTACTTACTTGAGGTCCAGGCTTTCCCGGTAAACCCACTGGTCCGGCAGGCCCAGGGGGACCCTGGAGAGTAAGGTGAAACAAACATTTTTTAATGCAATGATTTCAGCTCTGCTAATGTAATCATTTTATGTTTTGTATTCAGCTAATAACTAAATTTGAAATACTGACTGCTGAGCAAGAGTGGGAAAACGAACGAAACAAATGGTCAGGCATGCAAAACTCTCATTTTTGCTTTAAAACGTTAAGTGTAGGCAGAGCATGCTGATAGGTGTGCAACTATAATCGTTGATTATTTTAAAGGCAACCACAACGGCCATTGCATCTTAAGTGTCTCTAAACCAACACAGTATTAAGTTTGCATAAATATACGGACTAACAAGTACATTCACGTCTCATTTCAGACATACAAGCTTCTCCTTGCGGAACGATTTGCTATTCCTATAACACCACTTGGGAGATTTAAATCAAATATACAACTTGTCTGGTAGCTAAAAACTTAATTCTCCCAATCATCATGCTTGAGTAACTACTATATATTCTAATGAGACATTCTATTTTGATCTTTCAGGATGTTACCTTGGGTCCTTGTTCGCCTTTCTTTCCAGGGATTCCCGCGGCTCCTCGTGCACCCTGAAACACACATTGATAATTTGAAGAAGGACTAAAAAACTCATCTTCACCGTACAAACATTTTTCATCAAAGCGACATAAGAGGCGACTTGCGGCAGTGAATTGAATACGCAAGTAAGAAACATAATCCATTCGAACTGCGGCTGA
>JAHPZR010016004.1:5000-12500 GCA_019787425.1 Platygyra sinensis | reverse complement strand
ATTGGGACTCGCTCACATGTCTCATCTTCGAATTTTGATTGGTTCATAGGATTTCTGTTCGCTTTGATTTTTGTCCAATAACACCCAATTGAAAACCCTCTAAGTTCAAAATAATAAAGTATTATTACTGACAGCTTCTAAATGAAATTTTGATTATTTATACATGTAAATTACCATTGGTCCACGACCTCCTTGCTGCCCTCGATCTCCCTGGGGTCCAGGCGGGCCCTGTGAAAATGAAGTTGAACAGCATTTGCTTTTGCTCTTGTTCAGCGAAAATGTAAGCCAACTTCAACATTTAATTTGATTTATAATGTTGATATAAAGGTACACAGCAATTTACATGTAATGATCAAATTAACCCTTTAATGTCCAATAGTGATTTACAGATTTTACTCTGTCTGACGCCGGACGATTTTACTCGTCAAAGGGAGACCCCTTGGGCACTAAAGGGGAAGACTATCTCCTTTAACCCTTTAATGCCCAATAGTGACTTATAGATTTTACTCTGTCTAAAGCCAGACGATTTTACCCCTTGGGCACTAAAGGGTTAAGTTCGTTCATAGAGTACTAATAGCAACAGCGTACTAAAAAAAAACAATTTTGTAGCTTCTGTGAGGAGAGATTTAAATAAATTGGCATTCAAGTCATGTTATGCAAATGTTAAACAATCATGATGAGGTTGAGCAAAAAATACTGTGATTTGTCAGTGGTAAACTGAGACAAATAATTGATCTGTGAGACACAGACAGATCACAATATTTTGTGATAACCAAGTTACTGTTTATCATTCCATCAACAAGTTCGTTTTCATACTTTAATCACTTCCTGGCAGCTCAGAGAATCGATCTGCCATTTTTTCTCAAGAATGTGGTTTCAATTACGCATGAACAGAATATTGCTTGCAGCAAAACACTTAAGCCATTATTTCTTAAGGCAGTTATTTGCAGGTCAAGTGGTGGGCTCTCAGCCAACAGAAATGAAGAAAAAATGCATTGAATGACAATAAGAGTTAATTATACTCTAGCAACTTGCAGACATGTACAGTTTCAAGCCTCATCCTTTGTACAGTATGGGAATGAGGATATGATGTTGATGAACCTATCTTCATGAGCCCTGGAATCAATTTATGGCAGGATCGAGGTTTGCATCCATGTAAATAGCTCCTTTAAACTTGTCACCAGCTTCTCAACTTCTACTATGACTCAAATCAGCAGGGTGCCTCTTCAGCTTCAATCTACAACTTTGTTATCATACTATTCGTGAATTCCCTGGAGGTGTGATTGAATATTTGGACAGAGATCATAACATATAGGATGTTACACTCACTGGGTTTCCACGATCACCAGGCACGCCAGCTTCACCAGGAGCTCCCTGTCAAGAAATTTTAAAGAATTGATCAAAACTAGCTTAACAGTTTATATAACTCTGATACTGATACTCAATATAAGTGGTGCTTATTATTAGTTAATTCGTTCTGGGTGAAACTATTAGCAAGTATCTTAACCCTACAATGCATGCAGAACATTTAAGCTAGGTGCCTACACGACCCTCTGCACAAATGTCTAAGATGCTATGTTAGATACATTGTATTTTTCAGCCTTATACCCAGAGTCTGTTCCCCTTGACCAGCAGTCAGGGAGCAAGTGACGCTGGAAATTTCTGATTGGGAATGTAAGTCTGAAAATATCAGACTAAATGCACTATTTGAATTAATGATGACTAACATTAATAACTAACAAGCGCCTCAGTGGAGTCTCTCGATGTTTCATATCTGGTCACTTAACCACTGTTTTGAAAGCCAGTCAGAAACCGTATCAAGAAATGGTCTATTGTTCCGGCTCAACTTCTCATGTTAAGCAACAAACAATAGTCCTTTTGTTCTTTGTAGCGCTGAGGGACTTTGGCCGAAGCGACGCGAAAAGGTTCGTGCCTAATCGGAGAACTTTCGGCGCGTGTAAATCTCTCTCCAAAAAGTTAATACTGTAGTTTTAAACTGAGTTCTAACAAACGCCTTGTTAAACTATACCTTTTTTCTAGTTTTCGCACAGCGCGCTCATTATGACATGTCTTAATTATGACGTTTGTCAGTTTAGTCGAGCGGGCGTCATTTATAAATAGGAGGTGACACTTTTCTTCTTTGAATGGATAACAAGTCAACAATCTTTCTGTTTAAAACATGTTTTGTAGATTTGCAGACGCGCGTATTATGGCATTTCTTGTTTGTTTTAATCGAGCGCGAAGCTAAAACTGTCATAGATTTAAACCAAATTCTAACATTCGTTGTGAACTTCTGCTCAATATAGAAACAAAGAATTTAATAAGTCTGACATGCGTAGCGCGCGTGAGACTTGAACTGCTCTCATACTATGAAAGATAAATCTGAGAGAGGCGAAGTCGTCATTTGATATTCCGTCGAGCGACAAAGTAAAATTTTCTCCCTCCAACTTTGTCGCTACTATTTTCCACTCTCAAATGTCCTTTTCGCTGTCTGCTTGGAAAATCATGATCAGACAAAGTAAAGAAGGAGAATTTGTCGGGGAGAACTGTGCCTTTCCTTCATTTTTTCTAAGCGTTTAAATTTCTCTCTCGTATGCTAATCGGAGACTTCGACAAATCCCTTGTGTGTTCTGAAGCTGTTGCGCCATTGTTCAAAAATAGCCATGTAGGGTCATTTTTCGCTTGTATAACAAAGCCTATTGTTATCAATGTTAAGCCACTTTTCTTCATACGACAATCTTGTAATAAATCTCTCTAGAGTCGCTCATTTTGTCATGCGTGCACACCAAGGTGAGAAGGCTGAAGGTATGACATTGCAAATTTTTATTCTATAGTCAAGAATACCTTGGTTCCTGGGGTACCAGGAGTTCCTGGGGAACCCCGCTCACCACGTGGACCCTGTGAAACATATAGTGCATCATATCAAGGATGATAACAAATACAGCAACAAAGGTACATATTAATGAAAGTCTTGTGAAATTTAGCCTTAAATAAGAAGTTTCTTCCTTTATTATTTGATATCAAGTTTATCGTTCATTGTTGTAACAAGCATTACTGCTATCTCATTAGACACTTAAATTGTCAGGCTCAGCTGTTCTGTAAGTTCTAACAACAAAAAAACAATCACAAGGCTTCAGTAAAGTTGAGTTCTCTAAGCTTCTGCATAGAGACTCAAGGAAACAAACAATCCATGGTCACTGAATTTCTTTTGGAAACAAGACAAGAAGGGAGGTTTTTATGTCTGACTTTACCCTGGTCCCTCTTGCACCTTGTGGACCTGGTGGACCAGGATCTCCCTAAAAACAAACAAAAACATTCAAAATGTATGAGCATTTTCTATATTGCTTTGGTATTTAAACAAAGCAACAATAACTGAATCAAACCCCATAATGTGCCTTAGTATCCTTAATTAAACATATTGTAACCTTCCATAGAAAATCTTTGCCACATTGCCCAAGGCAGAAGAGTGGCAATAGGCTAGTTTCAAATTGTGCAGAAACAAAAGAACAGAGTCGAGGTTCAGAGGAATAATTAGCATTTTGCATTGTTCATAACAAAGGAAAATGCAAATTATTCCCCTGAACCTCGACTCTGTTCTTTTGTTGCTGCACAATTCGAAACTAGCCTATTACCATTGGGTCAGCCAAATCAAAACTGTCAAAGTCAGATATACTTAATAATGCAAATACATGTAGTTGTTTCTAGGTCTGATAGCTCTTGTAGCATTCTAATGGTATTAAACCATAATATCTCTGTAATATGTAATATTAATTGCCCTCATCATGTTAAGTTCTTTTTGTTCAAACAAAGTCATCCCCAAAGAGCATACTGTTGCACTGCAGTAAGCAAGAATGACTGACACAATAATAAAGTTATTGTTATTTATTATTAATATTTCATTATGAGCATGCTGACCCTAATGCCCTTTGATCCATCTCGTCCTCTGGGTCCAGGGGCACCAGCATTTCCCTGAGAACAAAGAATAAGAAAGCATTATTAAAATAGTGCAAACTGCATTACACAATATTATTTGCTGAACATGTGGACTGGGTTATTCCAATGGCAAACTACATTAAACTGTAGGATGAAAAAGCTTGCATATACAAATCGGAACACACTAAACGAAAATTAGTAGTTGCAAATGTTCCATTCAAGACAGAGTGAAGCGCTGACTCGGGAGATGTTAGATAGGAAAGAGAATTTATCAGGTATTATGTTGATGAAACTGCTGCTGGGTAAATTCCTTCAAGGCAATAGGTGACTTGAAAATGCTGTTAAACTTTCCCTGATTGCTAAGGACAATGTTATGTTTCAAATATACAAGAATAGCGGGCAACCTGATTCTACCAAAAAAATGCTCATTGCAGCGATTAGCGTCATGCAACACACATTAATAGAATTAATTGAAAAGAAACACGTCTCTGTTTTGTTCAACAGGGTAGCCCTGGTGAGGATGGGCCTCCTGGGCCCCCAGGGGAGGAGGGAGAGAAGGTATGACACAGTATTTATCAACACTGCCTCTTGGAAAAACACCGCGTGAGATATTAAACCTGTTTTGCCAGCAACAGCTAGACATGTAATAACTTTGTTGAAGTTGAAGTTCAACGTCCTTAGACTCTGACTGCAACAGTAGTCATTCATATGTTTGATAGCTCAGTTGGTAGAGCACTGCACTGGTATCGTAAAGGCCATGAGTTCTAATACCGTTCGAGCCTGAATGTTTTTTTAAGGCTTTATTAACCCCACTGCTAAACATGACTGTGATTGTCTTTCCTGTATAAAATCTTTCAGCCGCAGTTCGAATGGATTATGTTTCTTACTTGCGTATTCAATTCACTGCCGCAAGTCGCCTCTTATGTCGCTTTGATGAAAAATGTTTGTACGGTGAAGATGAGTTTTTTAGTCCTTCTTCAAATTATCAATGTGTGTTTCAGGGTGCACGAGGAGCCGCGGGAATCCCTGGAAAGAAAGGCGAACAAGGACCCAAGGTAACATCCTGAAAGATCAAAATAGAATGTCTCATTAGAATATATAGTAGTTACTCAAGCATGATGATTGGGAGAATTAAGTTTTTAGCTACCAGACAAGTTGTATATTTGATTTAAATCTCCCAAGTGGTGTTATAGGAATAGCAAATCGTTCCGCAAGGAGAAGCTTGTATGTCTGAAATGAGACGTGAATGTACTTGTTAGTCCGTATATTTATGCAAACTTAATACTGTGTTGGTTTAGAGACACTTAAGATGCAATGGCCGTTGTGGTTGCCTTTAAAATAATCAACGATTATAGTTGCACACCTATCAGCATGCTCTGCCTACACTTAACGTTTTAAAGCAAAAATGAGAGTTTTGCATGCCTGACCATTTGTTTCGTTCGTTTTTGAATTGTTTTGCGACGATTCATCCGTGTACTTACTTGAGGTCCAGGCTTTCCCGGTAAACCCACTGGTCCGGCAGGCCCAGGGGGACCCTGGAGAGTAAGGTGAAACAAACATTTTTTAATGCAATGATTTCAGCTCTGCTAATGTAATCATTTTATGTTTTGTATTCAGCTAATAACTAAATTTGAAATACTGACTGCTGAGCAAGAGCGGGAAAACGAACGAAACAAATGGTCAGGCATGCAAAACTCTCATTTTTGCTTTAAAACGTTAAGTGTAGGCAGAGCATGCTGATAGGTGTGCAACTATAATCGTTGATTATTTTAAAGGCAACCACAACGGCCATTGCATCTTAAGTGTCTCTAAACCAACACAGTATTAAGTTTGCATAAATATACGGACTAACAAGTACATTCACGTCTCATTTCAGACATACAAGCTTCTCCTTGCGGAACGATTTGCTATTCCTATAACACCACTTGGGAGATTTAAATCAAATATACAACTTGTCTGGTAGCTAAAAACTTAATTCTCCCAATCATCATGCTTGAGTAACTACTATATATTCTAATGAGACATTCTATTTTGATCTTTCAGGATGTTACCTTGGGTCCTTGTTCGCCTTTCTTTCCAGGGATTCCCGCGGCTCCTCGTGCACCCTGAAACACACATTGATAATTTGAAGAAGGACTAAAAAACTCATCTTCACCGTACAAACATTTTTCATCAAAGCGACATAAGAGGCGACTTGCGGCAGTGAATTGAATACGCAAGTAAGAAACATAATCCATTCGAACTGCGGCTGAAAGATTTTATACAGGAAAGACAATCACAGTCATGTTTAGCAGTGGGGTTAATAAAGCCTTAAAAAAACATTCAGGCTCGAACGGTATTAGAACTCATGGCCTTTACGATACCAGTGCAGTGCTCTACCAACTGAGCTATCAAACATATGAATGACTACTGTTGCAGTCAGAGTCTAAGGACGTTGAACTTCAACTTCAACAAAGTTATTACATGTCTAGCTGTTGCTGGCAAAACAGGTTTAATATCTCACGCGGTGTTTTCCAAGAGGCAGTGTTGATAAATACTGTGTCATACCTTCTCTCCCTCCTCCCCTGGGGGCCCAGGAGGCCCATCCTCACCAGGGCTACCCTGTTGAACAAAACAGAGACGTGTTTCTTTTCAATTAATTCTATTAATGTGTGTTGCATGACGCTAATCGCTGCAATGAGCATTTTTTTGGTAGAATCAGGTTGCCCGCTATTCTTGTATATTTGAAACATAACATTGTCCTTAGCAATCAGGGAAAGTTTAACAGCATTTTCAAGTCACCTATTGCCTTGAAGGAATTTACCCAGCAGCAGTTTCATCAACATAATACCTGATAAATTCTCTTTCCTATCTAACATCTCCCGAGTCAGCGCTTCACTCTGTCTTGAATGGAACATTTGCAACTACCCTTACCTCTAGAAGACATGCTCATTCGTGATTTTGATAAGTTCCTCTTGCCAAGTCACAAAACAAAAACCATATTACGCGTAAGTTTGCAGATTTTCCCTTGTACTGGCGAAAAGATTTTAACCAAGCTGTACTCAGCCCAATAGTAAAGCAAATTGTCTGTTCGAGTTTTTATTTATTAGTCTACTGCTGAAGAATGGCCCCAATATATTTACAGCAGCTGCCAACTTTGTACGTCACCCTCACTCAGTGGTACCTCACTGTGGCAAATAAAAATGTCTGAGCATTACTGTTTACTTACGTCGGTCTAAGTGTTTTGCTGCGATTAATGGTGACAGCAGTGATACACCTAAGCTAAACAATGCCATTGTTAAGCTATGACTTACGGCAAGGCCAGGTTTTCCTTCGGGTCCAGGCTCTCCGCGGGCTCCTTCTTCTCCCTAACAAAAATATGCAAACTGAATAAAATTCACAAATTCGAAATATAGAAATTAAGCCATATTCATCAAATTTTCCTGCAAGTGTGTCTCTCTGTCTTTGTTTCTCACGAAGCTTTGACATCAAGAGGCTAGTTCCTCTTCCTGGTTTATTTTCTTCTTGCCAATACACTAATGAGCGTTTGTCATTTTACAAAAAAAAAAACGCCATCTTCCCAAGCTG
>JAHPZR010016003.1:0-15035 GCA_019787425.1 Platygyra sinensis | reverse complement strand
AATGTCAGAAGAGAGAAGAACAAGCTACGCTGGCGTTCACTGGTAAAAGCTTCATGTACGGACACGAACGAAGAGTTGGTAAATGATTGAGTTCATAAATGATGCCACCGTGTGGCGTCACTGCCCGACAGCTGTGTGGGAAATACTTCTCATTATTATGCGTCGTCATGAGAAATTTTGGCGCAGATGATTCACCGGATCTGAAGCTTTCAAAAATATGTGTATATATATTTTTTATCTGTGGTTCTTTTTCTTTTAGGGTTCAGCGAAATTGATAACAATTATCCTTGTAGGACTTCATCTTTTAGCTTTCTCTTCAAAGTTCGATATTTTTCTTGCACACGTCGTCATACATAATTTCCACTAATGCGTGGAACTGTTATGAAGCGGCTGAGAAGCTGACGCTGATGGTCATACACGGCAGCAATTTATGAATTGCGAAATACCTTTCTTGAGTAGATGATTCAGAATGAAATATCTCGATGAAAACAAAACTGACGTCAAAGAGGAGCACGAAGCCGGAAAATAAAACTGTGGAAAGAGGCTTTGGAAGGAGTTTAACTCGGAAGAAATTGAAAACGGACGTTTCACTCCCCTGTCATTTGGTATTTGGGTTTGAAAGACTCGGTCAGGGAAGTCACGTGATTATCTTGACGCCATCGTTTCTGGAAAGCTCCGTTTTCAAAATGTTTTCCGTCCACCTGAGAACGCAAACCCGGCGTTTTCAAGTTCCTCTGGTTTGAAAAGCGTTTTTGAAACGTTCTGTTTTCGTGCCAGATTAGCGTAGACGGTCGGCCTAACCGTTAATTTATAGCTGCATTTTTAAATTTCTTCAGCGTAGTGCGGTCGCCCAGCTCAGTTCAAGAGAAGTACACCCTGACAATTGAAGTACTGGTCCGCTAGGAGCAGTGCGCTCATTTTTTAGTCAGAAAAAAAAATTCTTTGTGGAACAAAATGATTTGGTTAGAGTATAATAAACCGTTTTTTTTTTTTTTTTTTTTTTTTCGTAAATCTCAAGCTTTCCAAGCATGGGCTTTCCAAGCGAAACTAATTAGAAAGTGACCAACAGCAAAGAAGCTGATCTGGGAAGGGATACTGGTGTAATAAACGGCTTTCCTAAGCGACTGCACTCCAATCAAGTCCGCGATTTTGACTCCCACCTAAATAAACATCTTGGCCAATTGCTAATTTAATACTGATAAATCGTGTACCACGCTTTATCATTCCCCAGGAGTTTACTAACAGAACGCATGGCATAATTGTTTTATCGAGGCAAAGCAACCGTTCCACCGTAACAGTTAAGCTCGTAAATATTTTTAAAAAAAACTTCGCAAAAGGAGGAGAAAAGCAAAGCTTAAGATTTAGTGACGGAACTATGAAAAAACCTAAAGAAAAATTATTCAGCTGACCAAAGAAACAAGGAATTCATTTAAAAAATATATATTTTTGGTGGGAACATGCCAAAAAATTGCCCTCACGAGCGAGACATTGGCTCAAAGTTTCTTTATTTGATTGCTAAACAGTGCAAATGAACGTGATTTGCTTATTATGTTGAAGAGAAACAAAATATAATTAAAGTTTGAAGCTCAGAGAATAAAGACACGAACAAAACAGCTCGAAAGTGTGATCCAGCAGAAACGTGACAACAACATCACGAACTCCATGACTCGTCTATTGTTAGCCTTCCTACTGTATATTATAGAAGTAAAAGTGAAACTTACTCGGCCATTGAAAGCTTGGACCTTCAACAATCTTGTCCGAAGAATGTTTTCGAATATCCCTAGGTTCTTTGAGTACATTTTGCCATGAATGGAGGTAAAAACGAGTCCCAAATCGGGCACAGCGAAGCAAAATGCAACTGCAAGCCGTATGCAGTTTTCGAATGCTACATCAAATACCCTCGAAGTAATTCGCCGATTTACAGAGACTTTTCCTATCCAGTCTTTGTGTATTTGATATCAAAATAATCACTAGATTCCAGGCTTTCCAAATCCGACCGTACATCTTGACAAACGCATAAGGGAATTGACTTAAACCGCTTTTTAGTATTGACCGCGGACGGGATTTCGTCACGGGTCGGTCACGGCTTCTATCGAGTTTCGCAACTTCAAAGCCCGATTTACATGGATTTTTTTTTAATATTCAGATAAACTTTAATATTTTTCGATGGAAGGATAGCTACATTTCTTAAATCTAACCGTACATGTTGAAAAAGTAACTTTAAAAAAATGCGAAATTTAAACTTACGCTCAAAATTTTGCTGTTTTTCTGCGATTTTCGGGGGCCTGGGGACGAAAAGAAAATCTGAAGCAAATGTCACCCAATTTTTTGCCATGGACATTTTTGATTGGCGCTTTACCAACCTTCCCTGGATCTGATCGAAGAAAAAATTACAAATCTTCTAATATCGGCAAGACCACAACGACAAACCAATGCAAAAGGCTGCCGGATCTTTGGAGACCTGGATCAGTTAAAATCAAAAGATATAACTATGCAAAAACGGTATATTGATACCCACGGCGAAGAGAGGACAAGAAATAAACCAGCAATGAAATTAAACAAGTACAATTTTATATACCTGTTTTAATTTCATTGCTGTTTTATTTTTTTTCCTCTCTTTGCCGTGGGGATCAGTATACAGTTTTTTGCATTGTAAAAGTTACACTAGTTTTTGGAAAAGGATTGAAGTTTAGTTGAATGTGTTTCAACTTAATCGATATTTTCATAAAAAAAATCGGTAAAACACAAATTTTGTATGAGCCAGGTCTGTTACGTTATAGAAAAGCTGATGCCAACTGAAATTATAATGTATGGAAAGCGAATATGCAAGAATGAAAAAAAATGTGTTTGATTTCGAAGAAATCTCAAAAACACATCAAAACATGTTTTCTATTTAGTGAATTTAAATAGATGGAAAGAAGAACACTAATTTAATGAAGTAGCTCCAAAAGACACCAACATGCGCGTTGAAGTTATATTCTGAAGCCATAAGAGTATTGCTGGTTTGTGTTTTCTTGATCTAGAGAACGAGAATTCTTCTTAACACCACTTCCATAATAAATTTGGCACAATTTTTGATTTTGAGCGCTTTTTTCACAAAAACAGCTCAATAGATTTTTTTTAAACGTTAACCATGTATGATTGATAATGTTAAGAATTTTATTCCAAAGTTTCATTAGCATTGATACACTGGAACAATTTTAAATTTGCCAATAAAGTAGGCGCTAGAACCCGCGAAAAAGTGTGTTATTCAATATCTTGTTAAGTCTTATTTCAAAAAACAAAAATAATTTTCCAACTCGACATCTTGGGATGTCGCTTCTGGATAATCGGACCGTATTCCAATTATTTTCCACCGAAATATCGTTTTCATTTTTTTACCTAAATATATATTATATCCTTCATTCCGAAAGCCCCTCAGTGAAAAGGCCTTTGTCTTCAATACAATGCTTTTTCTAGTAATTATTTTAGGCAGTGAGCTTTGCAGTAATTATTTAAGGCAGTAGGCATTTCAGTAATTATTTTAGGCAGTAGGCTTTTCAGTAATTATTTTAGGCAGTAGGCTTTTCAGTAATTATTTTAGGCAATAGGTTTTTTCAGTGATTACTTTAGGCAGTAGGCTTTTGAGGAATTATTTTAGACAGTAGGCTTCCCAGTAATTATCTCAGGCAGTAGGCTTTCCAGTAATTTTTGTTAATCCAGTTTACCAAGCAGTCAGGAAGACCGATTTTTCCCAAATAGATGCACGCTTTTTGCAACGATTAGAATAATTTAGGGATAATTTAAAAAATGAAATGAAATCTTTCTGTCTCAATAAGAGCATTGTTTTGAAGTTACGCCTTGCAAAACAAAATTGCTGGCCAAAGGAAACATCCAGGCATCAAGTGCACAAGGTGGACATATTAACTTTGATAAGACATTATCAATCTTCTAATCTGTGTAATAGCAGTTTCACTAAAAACATAGTGTGACGTTTCAGTAATAATTTAGTTGCAAACTTATTTGTAGAGCCACTGTCAATTTAGAAAACAGCCCTAAGAAAATAGGTACCGAGTTTCTATTTAAACAATAGAGTGTTTCTGTCGAGGAACTATCGGCTGATAGTTGCCCCGCAAAAAATTTGATGTTCTTGAAACAAATATTTGCCCGAGAAGCGAAGCTTCGAGGGCAAATATGCTAGTTTTAAGAACATCACATTTCCAAGGGGCAACTATCAGACCGATAGTTCCGACACATAAACACTCTATTGTCTTTATTGTTCACCACTAAATTTTTCCGTAGTGGCATGCCTCAAAACCGAAAACGACAATAATTTATTTATCAAAATTTCCAACCGCTATGCAGCGCTTAGGTGTTTCGTATTTTCCGTTGTATCTTCTACAGATGATCTAACATTTGTACATATATAAACAATTTTATATGTCAACTGTTGACTTTTAAAGAAGAAACCTCGAATCTTGAAACCTCTGCGCCCGCTTGACGTTTTACTGTACTGTAATTTACCGCAGTTCTCAGTCTAAAAATACTTCTCTTCCTCTCTTCTAACTAAACTCGACTTGGGAAAATAAATTCTTTTCATTTTATCTAAAAAAACTGTAGGAGAAAGCTGCCTTTTAAGAGCCACGTCCGCTGAGCGGGCACTATTTAACAATTATCCTGCGAAATCGAGCGGAATATCGTCTGTTAGTAAAATCCAACTAGTGGTCTATTATCAATGCTGCGTTCTGATTGGTTGAGCTACTAGTAGGCTATTTGTTATAGCCCACTAGTAGCGAAAAGCGCCGGCTTTGAAAACCAAAACAATGGCGGCTGAATCGCTTTAACTAGCGAAAGATGTTTTGTCTCGATAGTTTTTTGACCAACTAGTTGGATTTTACTAAAACAATTATTCCTCTCGCCCTCATGGCCTCTGAGTCAATAGCCCATTCCGCCTTCGGCCTCATGAGCTATTGACTCAGAGCCCATTCGGGCTCGAGGAATAATTGTTAAATACTTAGCCGACGAGGCTGTAGGCCGAGTCGACTAAATTGTATTGAGCAGGATATATTGATAACAAATTGGTAACAAAATTGATTTCCAAGCTCGTAACATTTTTAAACCTTTCTGTCGACATTTTTTCACCTCACTTTTTCTTCCCACGTACGAAGCTACGTATACCGCCGGATATCTGTTACCTACGGATGACAGATATCGAGAGCATTATGACCATATTTGGATAGTGTTACAATCTGTTGAATAATAATTAACAATTATCCTGCGAAATCGCGCGGAATATCGTCTGATACTCAGCCGACTAGGCCGTAAGGCGAGTTGGCTAAAATCAGACGATATTCCGCGAGATTGAGCAGGATAATTGTTTTGTTATTCAACAAATTGATAACAAAATTGATTTCCAAGCTCGTAACATTTTTAAACCTTTCTGTCGACATTTTTTCACTTCACTTTTTCTTCCCACGTACGAAGCTACGTATACCGCCGGATGACATGTTATCGAGAGCATCATGACCATATTTGGATAGTGTTACAATTTGTTGAATAATAACGTCTGATAGTCGCCCTAGGGCATTCTATTGACAGATAGTGCCCGCACGAGATCGTACCACGTGATCGGTTTTGACCAATGACGACAAAGGAAAATTTAGTGGTGAACTATAATGAGTTATAGAAACACGAGTGGAAGTTTGGGAGAACGACAAATACTGTAGGAAACACGAGCCGTAGGCGAGTGTTTTCACAGCTTTTTCTAGTTCTCCCAAACTTTCACGTGTGCTTTAGTTACTTGGTAGAAACGTGGGGAACATTTTCTATTTCTTAATTGCCATGCTCTGTAACGGCTTTAGAGTCAAACCAAGTGAAACGTACCCCTCAAGGTTGCATTAAGGGGGGAGAAACTTAACTACAAGTCTGTTGCTAAGGAAATCTCAAAACCTTTTTGGCTCCTGAAGTTCAGTGGGCATCAAAGTTTACCGTGTTTGTTCGATTCACTTTTCCTTTCAATGTTTAGAACCACGCCCATATTTGGTATGTCGCGTGACCACAATAGAGTGGATCGTTTTCGAAATATAACAATACGTTTTGCGAAAACACGACATTATCTACAACTTGTAGTATGCGTTTAAGGAAATGTACAATATTTCGAAAATTATAGATCTTTAAGTGCTTTTATAGCCTCTTAAAGATATACTGTACAATTTACTGGCTATGATCGACTAATGGTACAATAAAGACGTAAACGATGGTTGACTTCGTTGAACCGAAACAAGCGAACTCAGTCTTTGAGAATCATTGAAGAACTTTCACTGGAATTTGTTCTGTAGACTTTCAAACGCTATTTTCATAACTTTTCTTATTAAAACTAACCAAAAATTTGTAGAAATACCTCTATCTTCCATCCCGCAGTATTTTAACATATAAACTGGCAAAGTTGCGTGATTGTTCATTATCAAGATTTTCATTATAAATATTTGCATATGGAAATTAAACAAAAGAGAAAACTTAATGTATACACGAAACAAGCGTGCTACACATGAATATGCCTCGTTCTAAATTCCATCAGCCGAAACAAGCGCGCTACACATGAAAACTGACTTCGTTCTGTAATCCATGAGCCGAAACCCGGAGTTTTCATTTTTTCCACTGCGGGACTGCGGGAGCAATAGTTTTACTCGTCTTACTTTTATAGGAATAGTTTTACTCGCCTTACGTTCATCAACCCATAAAATACAACACCACTGGGGGACTACGGGAGCAAGCGTTTAATGTCACGCAATCGTAAACATAGACACTCTTGCCCTTTCACCAATCCAACAAAGAACAACACGCGAGATGACACCCTCGCACTCAAAAGGATTGTTGAGGCAAAATGACTCATCACATTGAGAAAAACTAACAATGGCTAGAACGTGATATCTAAAAGGAAGAAAACCTCCTATTATGAGGTACTTCTGTTGAAAACTTGAAGAGGAAAACGGCGGGCGTTTTGGGTGGCCTTTACTTTACCGGAAGTCAAGATGGCGGTAACCCCACTTGACCCGATTTGTTTTCAATAAAATTTGGAACCAAAACGCACACAAAACAACAAACTCACAGACAATATCCACTACAAAGCTTGCACATTTATGCCAAATTAATGAATAATAGTGCAATAATAGCTGGTATTATCCTCTTTTTCTTTGAATTCAATGGAGTCCCGACGCCAAATCTGGGCAAGCCGAGCGAAGCTTCGGGGTGATGCTCGATATACCAAGTCAATATATGCACTATTGTCTCGTTCTTTTGTGTGGAGTCTACATTGTGTTATTGTGTACGGGCTAAGACTCCATTGTTGTGTTCTTTGTGACGCAAACTCAAGGACTGCTTTGAATGGTATTTTCGTCACCCAAACACAATATTCTTGGCACACGTGTTTATAGCCCGCTTACATTGGTCCTATTGGTTCTATTAAATCCAGTGTGTGTTTTACTTTCTGTTGATGACCTCCAAATCACTGGCTTTGATCGACTGAAAATCGTACTGTTTGGATCTGAATTTTTGAAGTCGCGGGAAGCGAGGCGGAAGGAAAATTTCATACAATTATCGATTTCACATTGTCAAACGTTTAAGGTCATAACTCCAAATAACAAAAGTAAAAATTTCTCAAAAATTGCAGTGAAATTCGTCGGATAACCGAAAAGGACGTGTTCCCTAAACTGTCTGTAGGTCAGGATGGAGGGGGTGACTCTATTGTTTTTCGATTATCTGTCAGAGACCGACTCATCAATGCCAGTGTGACGTCACATAGCAAACAAGTCGAAGCTTGGCTGGTGCACGATATACCAAGTGAATAGCAAGTCTCGAGTTACGTCACAAAGAACACAACAATGATTCTTATCCCTTACACAATAAACACAATAGACTCCACACAAAAGAACGAGACAATAGTGCATATATTGACTTGGTATATCGAGCATCACCCCGAAGCTTCGCTCGGCTTGCCCAGATTTGGCGTCGGGACTCCATTGAATTCAAAGAAAAAGAGGATAATACCAGCTATTATTGCACTATTATTCATTAATTTGGCATAAATGTGCAAGCTTTGTAGTGGATATTGTCTGTGAGTTTGTTGTTTTGTGTGCGTTTTGGTTCCAAATTTTATTGAAAACAAATCGGGTCAAGTGGGGTTACCGCCATCTTGACTTCCGGTAAAGTAAAGGCCACCCAAAACGCCCGCCGTTTTCTCTTCAAGTTTTCAACAGAAGTACCTCATAATAGGAGGTTTTCTTCCTTTTAGATATCACGTTCTAGCCATTGTTAGTTTTTCTCAATGTGATGAGTCATTTTGCTCAACAATCCTTTTGAGTGCGAGGGTGTCATCTCGCGTGTTGTTCTTTGTTGGATTGGTGAAAGGGCAAGAGTGTCTATGTTTACGATTGCGTGACATTAAACGCTTGCTCCCGTAGTCCCCCAGTGGTGTTGTATTTTATGGGTTGATGAACGTAAGGCGAGTAAAACTATTCCTATAAAAGTAAGACGAGTAAAACTATTGCTCCCGCAGTCCCGCAGTGGAAAAAATGAAAACTCCGGGTTTCGGCTCATGGATTACAGAACGAAGTCAGTTTTCATGTGTAGCGCGCTTGTTTCGGCTGATGGAATTTAGAACGAGGCATATTCATGTGTAGCACGCTTGTTTCGTGTATACATTAAGTTTTCTCTTTTGTTTAATTTCCATATGCAAATATTTATAATGAAAATCTTGATAATGAACAATCACGCAACTTTGCCAGTTTATATGTTAAAATACTGCGGGATGGAAGATAGAGGTATTTCTACAAATTTTTGGTTAGTTTTAATAAGAAAAGTTATGAAAATAGCGTTTGAAAGTCTACAGAACAAATTCCAGTGAAAGTTCTTCAATGATTCTCAAAGACTGAGTTCGCTTGTTTCGGTTCAACGAAGTCAACCATCGTTTACGTCTTTATTGTACCATTAGTCGATCATAGCCAGTAAATTGTACAGTATATCTTTAAGAGGCTATAAAAGCACTTAAAGATCTATAATTTTCGAAATATTGTACATTTCCTTAAACGCATACTACAAGTTGTAGATAATGTCGTGTTTTCGCAAAACGTATTGTTATATTTCGAAAACGATCCACTCTATTGTGGTCACGCGACATACCAAATATGGGCGTGGTTCTAAACATTGAAAGGAAAAGTGAATCGAACAAACACGGTAAACTTTGATGCCCACTGAACTTCAGGAGCCAAAAAGGTTTTGAGATTTCCTTAGCAACAGACTTGTAGTTAAGTTTCTCCCCCCTTAATGCAACCTTGAGGGGTACGTTTCACTTGGTTTGACTCTAAAGCCGTTACAGAGCATGGCAATTAAGAAATAGAAAATGTTCCCCACGTTTCTACCAAGTAACTAAAGCACACGTGAAAGTTTGGGAGAACTAGAAAAAGCTGTGAAAACACTCGCCTACGGCTCGTGTTCCTACAGTATTTGTCGTTCTCCCAAACTTCCACTCGTGTTTCTATAACTCATTATAGTTCACCACTAAATTTTCCTTTGTCGTCATTGGTCAAAACCGATCACGTGGTACGATCTCGTGCGGGCACTATCTGTCAATAGAATGCCCTAGGGCGACTATCAGACGTTATTATTCAACAAATTGTAACACTATCCAAATATGGTCATGATGCTCTCGATAACATGTCATCCGGCGGTATACGTAGCTTCGTACGTGGGAAGAAAAAGTGAAGTGAAAAAATGTCGACAGAAAGGTTTAAAAATGTTACGAGCTTGGAAATCAATTTTGTTATCAATTTGTTGAATAACAAAACAATTATCCTGCTCAATCTCGCGGAATATCGTCTGATTTTAGCCAACTCGCCTTACGGCCTAGTCGGCTGAGTATCAGACGATATTCCGCGCGATTTCGCAGGATAATTGTTAATTATTATTCAACAGATTGTAACACTATCCAAATATGGTCATAATGCTCTCGATATCTGTCATCCGTAGGTAACAGATATCCGGCGGTATACGTAGCTTCGTACGTGGGAAGAAAAAGTGAGGTGAAAAAATGTCGACAGAAAGGTTTAAAAATGTTACGAGCTTGGAAATCAATTTTGTTACCAATTTGTTATCAATATATCCTGCTCAATACAATTTAGTCGACTCGGCCTACAGCCTCGTCGGCTAAGTATTTAACAATTATTCCTCGAGCCCGAATGGGCTCTGAGTCAATAGCTCATGAGGCCGAAGGCGGAATGGGCTATTGACTCAGAGGCCATGAGGGCGAGAGGAATAATTGTTTTAGTAAAATCCAACTAGTTGGTCAAAAAACTATCGAGACAAAACATCTTTCGCTAGTTAAAGCGATTCAGCCGCCATTGTTTTGGTTTTCAAAGCCGGCGCTTTTCGCTACTAGTGGGCTATAACAAATAGCCTACTAGTAGCTCAACCAATCAGAACGCAGCATTGATAATAGACCACTAGTTGGATTTTACTAACAGACGATATTCCGCTCGATTTCGCAGGATAATTGTTAAATAGTGCCCGCTCAGCGGACGTGGCTCTTAAAAGGCAGCTTTCTCCTACAGTTTTTTTGAGATAAAATGAAAAGAATTTATTTTCCCAAGTCGAGTTTAGTTAGAAGAGAGGAAGAGAAGTATTTTTAGACTGAGAACTGCGGTAAATTACAGTACAGTAAAACGTCAAGCGGGCGCAGAGGTTTCAAGATTCGAGGTTTCTTCTTTAAAAGTCAACAGTTGACATATAAAATTGTTTATATATGTACAAATGTTAGATCATCTGTAGAAGATACAACGGAAAATACGAAACACCTAAGCGCTGCATAGCGGTTGGAAATTTTGATAAATAAATTATTGTCGTTTTCGGTTTTGAGGCATGCCACTACGGAAAAATTTAGTGGTGAACAATAAAGACAATAGAGTGTTTATGTGTCGGAACTATCGGTCTGATAGTTGCCCCTTGGAAATGTGATGTTCTTAAAACTAGCATATTTGCCCTCGAAGCTTCGCTTCTCGGGCAAATATTTGTTTCAAGAACATCAAATTTTTTGCGGGGCAACTATCAGCCGATAGTTCCTCGACAGAAACACTCTATTGTTTAAATAGAAACTCGGTACCTATTTTCTTAGGGCTGTTTTCTAAATTGACAGTGGCTCTACAAATAAGTTTGCAACTAAATTATTACTGAAACGTCACACTATGTTTTTAGTGAAACTGCTATTACACAGATTAGAAGATTGATAATGTCTTATCAAAGTTAATATGTCCACCTTGTGCACTTGATGCCTGGATGTTTCCTTTGGCCAGCAATTTTGTTTTGCAAGGCGTAACTTCAAAACAATGCTCTTATTGAGACAGAAAGATTTCATTTCATTTTTTAAATTATCCCTAAATTATTCTAATCGTTGCAAAAAGCGTGCATCTATTTGGGAAAAATCGGTCTTCCTGACTGCTTGGTAAACTGGATTAACAAAAATTACTGGAAAGCCTACTGCCTGAGATAATTACTGGGAAGCCTACTGTCTAAAATAATTCCTCAAAAGCCTACTGCCTAAAGTAATCACTGAAAAACCTATTGCCTAAAATAATTACTGAAAAGCCTACTGCCTAAAATAATTACTGAAAAGCCTACTGCCTAAAATAATTACTGAAATGCCTACTGCCTTAAATAATTACTGCAAAGCTCACTGCCTAAAATAATTACTAGAAAAAGCATTGTATTGAAGACAAAGGCCTTTTCACTGAGGGGCTTTCGGAATGAAGGATATAATATATATTTAGGTAAAAAAATGAAAACGATATTTCGGTGGAAAATAATTGGAATACGGTCCGATTATCCAGAAGCGACATCCCAAGATGTCGAGTTGGAAAATTATTTTTGTTTTTTGAAATAAGACTTAACAAGATATTGAATAACACACTTTTTCGCGGGTTCTAGCGCCTACTTTATTGGCAAATTAAAATTGTTCCAGTGTATCAATGCTAATGAAACTTTGGAATAAAATTCTTAACATTATCAATCATACATGGTTAACGTTTAAAAAAAATCTATTGAGCTGTTTTTGTGAAAAAAGCGCTCAAAATCAAAAATTGTGCCAAATTTATTATGGAAGTGGTGTTAAGAAGAATTCTCGTTCTCTAGATCAAGAAAACACAAACCAGCAATACTCTTATGGCTTCAGAATATAACTTCAACGCGCATGTTGGTGTCTTTTGGAGCTACTTCATTAAATTAGTGTTCTTCTTTCCATCTATTTAAATTCACTAAATAGAAAACATGTTTTGATGTGTTTTTGAGATTTCTTCGAAATCAAACACATTTTTTTTCATTCTTGCATATTCGCTTTCCATACATTATAATTTCAGTTGGCATCAGCTTTTCTATAACGTAACAGACCTGGCTCATACAAAATTTGTGTTTTACCGATTTTTTTTATGAAAATATCGATTAAGTTGAAACACATTCAACTAAACTTCAATCCTTTTCCAAAAACTAGTGTAACTTTTACAATGCAAAAAACTGTATACTGATCCCCACGGCAAAGAGAGGAAAAAAAATAAAACAGCAATGAAATTAAAACAGGTATATAAAATTGTACTTGTTTAATTTCATTGCTGGTTTATTTCTTGTCCTCTCTTCGCCGTGGGTATCAATATACCGTTTTTGCATAGTTATATCTTTTGATTTTAACTGATCCAGGTCTCCAAAGATCCGGCAGCCTTTTGCATTGGTTTGTCGTTGTGGTCTTGCCGATATTAGAAGATTTGTAATTTTTTCTTCGATCAGATCCAGGGAAGGTTGGTAAAGCGCCAATCAAAAATGTCCATGGCAAAAAATTGGGTGACATTTGCTTCAGATTTTCTTTTCGTCCCCAGGCCCCCGAAAATCGCAGAAAAACAGCAAAATTTTGAGCGTAAGTTTAAATTTCGCATTTTTTTAAAGTTACTTTTTCAACATGTACGGTTAGATTTAAGAAATGTAGCTATCCTTCCATCGAAAAATATTAAAGTTTATCTGAATATTAAAAAAAAATCCATGTAAATCGGGCTTTGAAGTTGCGAAACTCGATAGAAGCCGTGACCGACCCGTGACGAAATCCCGTCCGCGGTCAATACTAAAAAGCGGTTTAAGTCAATTCCCTTATGCGTTTGTCAAGATGTACGGTCGGATTTGGAAAGCCTGGAATCTAGTGATTATTTTGATATCAAATACACAAAGACTGGATAGGAAAAGTCTCTGTAAATCGGCGAATTACTTCGAGGGTATTTGATGTAGCATTCGAAAACTGCATACGGCTTGCAGTTGCATTTTGCTTCGCTGTGCCCGATTTGGGACTCGTTTTTACCTCCATTCATGGCAAAATGTACTCAAAGAACCTAGGGATATTCGAAAACATTCTTCGGACAAGATTGTTGAAGGTCCAAGCTTTCAATGGCCGAGTAAGTTTCACTTTTACTTCTATAATATACAGTAGGAAGGCTAACAATAGACGAGTCATGGAGTTCGTGATGTTGTTGTCACGTTTCTGCTGGATCACACTTTCGAGCTGTTTTGTTCGTGTCTTTATTCTCTGAGCTTCAAACTTTAATTATATTTTGTTTCTCTTCAACATAATAAGCAAATCACGTTCATTTGCACTGTTTAGCAATCAAATAAAGAAACTTTGAGCCAATGTCTCGCTCGTGAGGGCAATTTTTTGGCATGTTCCCACCAAAAATATATATTTTTTAAATGAATTCCTTGTTTCTTTGGTCAGCTGAATAATTTTTCTTTAGGTTTTTTCATAGTTCCGTCACTAAATCTTAAGCTTTGCTTTTCTCCTCCTTTTGCGAAGTTTTTTTTAAAAATATTTACGAGCTTAACTGTTACGGTGGAACGGTTGCTTTGCCTCGATAAAACAATTATGCCATGCGTTCTGTTAGTAAACTCCTGGGGAATGATAAAGCGTGGTACACGATTTATCAGTATTAAATTAGCAATTGGCCAAGATGTTTATTTAGGTGGGAGTCAAAATCGCGGACTTGATTGGAGTGCAGTCGCTTAGGAAAGCCGTTTATTACACCAGTATCCCTTCCCAGATCAGCTTCTTTGCTGTTGGTCACTTTCTAATTAGTTTCGCTTGGAAAGCCCATGCTTGGAAAGCTTGAGATTTACGAAAAAAAAAAACAAAAAAAAAAAAACGGTTTATTATACTCTAACCAAATCATTTTGTTCCACAAAGAATTTTTTTTTCTGACTAAAAAATGAGCGCACTGCTCCTAGCGGACCAGTACTTCAATTGTCAGGGTGTACTTCTCTTGAACTGAGCTGGGCGACCGCACTACGCTGAAGAAATTTAAAAATGCAGCTATAAATTAACGGTTAGGCCGACCGTCTACGCTAATCTGGCACGAAAACAGAACGTTTCAAAAACGCTTTTCAAACCAGAGGAACTTGAAAACGCCGGGTTTGCGTTCTCAGGTGGACGGAAAACATTTTGAAAACGGAGCTTTCCAGAAACGATGGCGTCAAGATAATCACGTGACTTCCCTGACCGAGTCTTTCAAACCCAAATACCAAATGACAGGGGAGTGAAACGTCCGTTTTCAATTTCTTCCGAGTTAAACTCCTTCCAAAGCCTCTTTCCACAGTTTTATTTTCCGGCTTCGTGCTCCTCTTTGACGTCAGTTTTGTTTTCATCGAGATATTTCATTCTGAATCATCTACTCAAGAAAGGTATTTCGCAATTCATAAATTGCTGCCGTGTATGACCATCAGCGTCAGCTTCTCAGCCGCTTCATAACAGTTCCACGCATTAGTGGAAATTATGTATGACGACGTGTGCAAGAAAAATATCGAACTTTGAAGAGAAAGCTAAAAGATGAAGTCCTACAAGGATAATTGTTATCAATTTCGCTGAACCCTAAAAGAAAAAGAACCACAGATAAAAAATATATATACACATATTTTTGAAAGCTTCAGATCCGGTGAATCATCTGCGCCAAAATTTCTCATGACGACGCATAATAATGAGAAGTATT
>JAHPZR010016002.1:0-10978 GCA_019787425.1 Platygyra sinensis | reverse complement strand
AGAAAAAAATCCGTGCAAAGAAGAAGGTAAAGAAAAAAAATTCATGCAGAAGGAAGGTCCACGTCCGGTTGCTATGGCGTGACGTCATTTATCTGTTAGGTTGCTGTCATCGCAAGAATTTTGCGGTTCTATTGTGGTTTGCGATAATTGCTTTCAATAAAAGAAACTGTGTACTATAAGTAACCTGGTAATTTCAGATATGATCTGGCCGCATAATTTATTTTTTTATTATAAATTTTCACAACGCGGGAATATTGTTCGCTTACATATAATAGAGACTTCGACTTCGAATGAACCCGTCATCGGTCATTGAAAACGGGCACAAAACGAGATTTGCCTCCCGAATTAGAAGATATGGTGTTTCTCCTGACGCATTTGTCTGAAATTGATCCAGTTTTCAGTCGAATTTTCCTCGCGGAGCTAAAGAAGGCGCGCTGGTTTTCTTTTCGCGGGAAGAACGACAAAGAAGCTGCCCTGGATATACGTTTGGATTTGTTGTTGTTGAAACCATTAAACAGTTGTTAAAACCAAACAAAACCGACAACCGCGATTGGTTTGTACATGAATTCAATCACCTGAGAACGACAGAGAGAACCAGAAAGTGTCTTCAGCTAGCGCTAGCCGTGACCAACCTCGTCAGTAGAGCATCGAATCAAGACAACAAGACGAAGGTACCAAGTTTTATCATCAGATTAATCTTTTATTTATATCATAACTTACACGGATTGTCATGCTTTTAGATTGTATGGGGACTAGATAGGTACTAAAAATCACTATTTTCATTTGTGAGTTAGACCCTATACTGAGTCCATCGTACACTAGTTTTCTCAGTGAAAGACAATTATTTCGGATACATAGAAAATCCGTATAGGTACATATTATAAAAACTATCTGATTTGCCCACGCAAACGTCCACGTAGTATTTTGACGTTGCTGAGGGTTAGAGGATATTTTCTGGTTTACCCAGGCTGAAGACCATGCAACACAGTTGCTCAGTGATGAGTGCTTCAAAATATGTAACACAATCGTCAAAGTTTTTTTTTTCCGACGTGCGTGACGTACATTATAGGAACATGTTACATATCCTTTCAGGTTCACTCAGGCTGAAGTCCACGAGTAACTCGAGATATGTAACCAAATCGTGATAGTGATTTTCCGTCGTGCGTGACACTATAGGAACATGTTACATATCCTTTCAGCTTCACCCAGGCTGAAGTCCACGAGTCGCGGCACCCACGAGAATTAGTTCAAAACCACGTTAACATGCATTGTTAAGTGGTTTTGAACTATATTCTCGTGGGTGCCGCGACTCGTGGACTTCAGCCTGGGTGAAGCTGAAAGGATATGTAACATGTTCCTATAGTGTCACGCACGACGGAAAAATCACTATCACGATTTGGTTACATATCTCGAGTTACTCGTGGACTTCAGCCTGAGTGAACCTGAAAGGATATGTAACATGTTCCTATAATGTACGTCACGCACGTCGGAAAAAAAAAAACTTGACGATTGTGTTACATATTTTGAAGCACTCATCACTGAGCAACTGTGTTGCATGGTCTTCAGCCTGGGTAAACCAGAAAATATCCTCTAACCCTCAGCAACGTCAAAATACTACGTGGACGTTTGCGTGGGCAAATCAGATAGTTTTATAATATGTACCTATACGGATTTTCTATGTATCCGAAATAATTGTCTTTCACTGAGAAAACTAGTGTACGATGGACTCAGTATAGGGTCTAACTCACAAATGAAAATAGTGATTTTTAGTACCTATCTAGTCCCCATACAATCTAAAAGCATGACAATCCGTGTAAGTTATGATATAAATAAAAGATTAATCTGATGACAAAACTTGGTACCTTCGTCTTGTTGTCTTGATTCGATGCTCTACTGACGAGGTTGGTCACGGCTAGCGCTAGCTGAAGACACTTTCTGGTTCTCTCTGTCGTTCTCAGGTGATTGAATTCATGTACAAACCAATCGCGGTTGTCGGTTTTGTTTGGTTTTTAACAACTGTTTAATGGTTTCAACAACAACAAATCCAAACGTATATCCAGGGGCAGCTTCTTTGTCGTTCTTCCCGCGAAAAGAAAACCAGCGCGCCTTCTTTAGCTCCGCGAGGAAAATTCGACTGAAAACTGGATCAATTTCAGACAAATGCGTCAGGAGAAACACCATATCTTCTTATTCGGGAGGCAAATCTCGTTTTGTGCCCGTTTTCAATGACCGATGACGGGTTCATTCGAAGTCGAAGTCTCTATTATATGTAAGCGAACGATATTCCCGCGTTGTGAAAATTTATAATAAAAAAATAAATTATGCGGTCAGATCATATCTGGAAATTACCAGGTTACTTATAGTACACAGTTTCTTTTATTGATAGCAATTATCGCAAACCACAATAGAACCGTAAAATTCTTGCGATGACAGCAACCTAACAGATAAATGACGTCACGCCATAGCAACCGGACGTGGACCTTCCTTCTGCATGATTTTTTTTTTTTTTTACACTTCTTCTTTGACACGAAGTGTTTGTTCTTGGTAATTTCCGTTGCCATGATTTTTTTGTTGTTGTTTTGTTTTGTTGGGTTTTTTTGTTCCTACCGCCCCCCCCCCCCCCCCCCCCTCCCCCCCCCCCCCCCCCCCCCCCCCCCCCCCCTCCCCCCCCCCCCATCACTTTTCTAATGGTCCGTTCCCTGCCAAACATGGTGCTCGAATACAGTAATAAAGCGTACATTGACTCCTTGTGAGTTACCAACCAAATTGACCGTGGTTGATATGTCGTTGCAAATTCCTAAAAACGCGTTTAGAAAATAATTTTTCGGCTCCCTCTGTGTGCGGACAAACTGTGAGTTAAGATGAAACACTTTCTATTTCGGGGATGTAAAGCAGAGGATTTTAATCACCCTTCTGCTGTCTCTGTACCATGGCCAGAGGAAGAGGGACCTTGCATGTGCAGGGTTAGATATAAAGATACATTCATCAGATGAACAGAGATATGTCAAAATCTTCTATTCAGCAAAAAGCATTAACGACGACGGACTTCGAGCTTACATACAATATAAAAAACGCCATCGTCAGTCTGGAAAAAAACTATTGAAATTCGGATATAAAACCGTTTAATTCTAAGTTAGGAAAAATGATCCATCCAAAATTAAAATTGTGCTTGCATCACAATAAATGCATTAACCATTAAAGTCCTGCATTTTTCCCCTCTGCTCCGCTTACTTGTCCACGTAGCAGGAAATAGCCAATATTAGTTCACTTATATCAGTGCACACTTACAATCATTACACTCCAGAGGGCTTCTTCAGGAAACTTAATAGCAGGAATCTACCAATATCGTTGCCTATAGAACTTATCAATTATTATTACTACCGCTTGCAGTCTTTAATTTTATTTTGTTTTAAATCAACTGGCAACCTGTTTACATTTGGTGCAACTTACTTTGTAGTCGAATTTAGTTCATCTAATCGTGCCGTTTGCTTGCATTGAAGCAAAAATATGTAAGGAGGCGAGAGGATTGATTGCAAAACCAGAGCCCCAGTTCGTTTGCTGTACAGTAGAGGAAAGACGTAGATGGAATATTTTTCAACAAAGTATAAATTTGATGGACACGCGAACAGTGTCTTCTTTTCTCCGTGCTAAGATAACGGAGTTAGAAGCTTTTTGTTTTCTTTTGGAAGTTCATTCGTTTTTCTCCCGATAACACGAAAGGATGTCTTTCCAGATTTTCCACTTAAGCCTAATCGCAAATAGAGAAACTGAGAAAATAATATGACTAAGGTAAGAAAAAGGGGAAAAAAAACTGAGCAACATTATGTTTCACTTTTGTCAAAGCCAAGCGGTCTATTTGCATTGATCACTGAATACAGCCCTTAAAACGCTTTTTCAACCAAATCAACTCATGCTTGGTTGAACAGTCATTCAAAAGCTGCTCTATGAGCCAAAATTCCCAGTAGCTAACTGCGTCACTACTAAACAGCAATAGAGCTTAAGCGTACTATCCTATCCGCCATTTTAATGCTATTAAAGCGTGTTAAAAAAATGCCTGTTTCCTTGTTGTTGTTGTTGTTGTTGTTGTTGTTGTTGTTGTTGCCGAATTACTTTTTCCCGGACTTTTTCAAGACGCCCATCTCTTGCAGGCGTAGATCATCATGTGAAATGCGCACTTCCTGGTTATCAGCACCATCATTTGGTATGCCCACTTGGTAAGTGGCATTCGAGAAAGCCAATTTCTCATACCGAGCTGGATCTTTCCGCATGCTAGTCTCCTCGTACCTGACGATGTCTTCCTTTGATGCAATTTCTTGTAACTGGTATTTTTCAGGTTTGGAAATGCGATTTCTGCAGGCATCACACCTGACTCACGTCTATGCTTTAGCATTTTGCGGCGATGACAGTAGCGAATCAGAAAAATGACGAGGACAACAAGGACAAATATTCCAACACACGAAACACCGATGATAAGAGGATAAGGGACATTGCTTTCTTCTTTGGGTTCTAGATTTTGATAATGAAATAAACGAAAATAACATAAAATAAATAAATAAATAAATTAATTAATAAAATAAATGAATCAAATAAACAAACAAATAAAGGAAATATTAAGGATAAATAGATAAAATAATGGTGGATATAAGTAGTATATATCACCACAACGAGCTATATCTTAGGTAGTTCTTGCTGTGGATGCTTCCGATTACCTTCAACGTCTTTTATGATTTTTAGGGATTCTGGATCGACGGTCAGAGGGCCCAGCTTGCCGTCTTCTACAGCCTTTTGCAACGGATTCAAAGCTTTTTCATCTTCCAAAATGTTTTGAACAACAATTGAAATTGCGCTACAACACTTCCCGGCCTAATAAAAACAAGAACAGATCGTAATAAACAAAAGTAAGAAAACAATCAAACAGACAAAGATAAATACAAGCTGAATTAAATATGATATCAAAACCAAACAATCAATAAATAAATTAATAAATCAACAGAGTATACAAATCAATAGATTTTTCAATCAACGAAAAAATAGAGATAGATAGAGGAGGGGAGTGACAGCAGTAGTGTAGTGTAGTCTAGTCTAGTCTAGTCTAGTCTAGTTCAGTAGAGATAGAGATAAAGGAAAGGAGTGACAGCAGTAATGTAGTGTAGTGTAGTGTAGTATAGTCTAGTTCAGTATGGTGAACCATTCCATAGGAAAATGGCATTTTCCTCCGGAAATGTCAGTGTATAAAACTCTTACAGATTCAACGTAGAGCCAATCCGAAGAACGCGAAATATAAAATCGAACTAGCAAAGAAAACATCATCTGCCCAATCTAAAAATCGAGTGGTGAATGGTCAAATGAGTTATTGAACCATTATTTCTCTGCTATTGTTAAAGGACTCTTGACTCTGGATTGAAGGACTACTGGAGGGATGGAGGGATCGATGGATAGAAACATTTGGACAGATAAATTTGGTTTACATAAAATCCGTACAATGAAAATATAACACGAAATACAGGTTACGTATTTACTATTATTAAAAAGCTTAATGCTTTAGAACTAGTTTTGCTGATGCTGATAGTGATGGTCTAGCTTACTCATAACCTTTTTTAGCGAAGTCCTTCCTTTAGACTGTTTGGCAAATCATTCCAGATTTTTGCTCCGGTAAATGCAAAATTGTTTCTATAAAAGTCTGTGCGACTTTTGGGGAACCCAAGATTCATTCTGGAAGATCGCAGTCCATAATCATGAAAAGAGGCACTATGGGTAAACATTTCAGACGGGTACGGGGGAGTGGAACCGTCCAGTATTTTAAACATCAAAACGGCTATTTGACGTTTTCTCATTGTTTCTAACGTCATCCAGCCTAATGTTCACAAAGAACATCACAAGATCTTTGAAAATAGAAAGCACCAGTTATTATTCGCGCTGCACGGTTTTGGAGCTTTCGCAAATGGTGGATGGATGGATAGATGGATAGATGGATGAACGAATGACTGGATGGCTTACATGATCGCGATAATAAGAAATAAATTTCGTTTTAAATTAATTTTGTTTACCTGAATGATAAGATTTCTACTCCAACAAAGTTTTCCTCCTGAGAATACTGTTCAGTAATCTGCAAGTTACAAAAAAAAAAAAACAACAACAACAAAAAACTAGAGTCATTAACCATTTAATGCAGGATTTTAGTTTAAATCTACTAGCGTTCTATCACGAATACCGTTCTCTGATTGGCTACGCTACTCGCTATCTATTCTGAGATAGATAGTGAGTAGCGTAACAGTGTGCGCTTGTTAATAAAAATGACAGCCGTTTCTTGACGTTTCGAAGTGTTGAGAAGAGGATTTAGATTAAGTTTTGAACGACTAGCAGATTTATACTAAAACAATTAGATTATGAGCTCTAGATTTCTATCGCGCGATAGTTGACTCGGGCTGCGCCCTCGACAACTATCACGCGATAGAAATCTAGAGCTCATAATCTAATTGTTAAGCAGATACGTGATCGAATGGATGAAATCAAATGATCGATCTAGTATTTACCACAATAATAATATAATAATAGCAGCAAAAAGTGTCGCATTTAAAAAAACATGATGCGGTATTTATCAGTATTCTAGCATGGCACAGAGCCTTCACGACGCACTATTTACCCTCAGGTCTCATTATCATAGTTTAAATCTTCTTAAAGTAAAGATAACAGATCTAGAATCCCCCACCGGTGGTAAAATATCAAAACAGCCGCGTCTAAAGAGGGTTTTGTACATAAGAGAGTAATTTTCTATGCCTCGTTGAGATCTATAGTTAAGACAAGAAAATAATAATAATAATAATAATAATAATAATAATAATAATAATAATAATAATAATAATAGTAATAATAATAATAATAATAATAATAATAATAATAATAATAATAATAATAATAATAATAATAATAATAACAATAATAAAAACAACAACAACAACAACAACGTTCTAGTCCGCCTGGAATACGTCGACCTTGCGACTAATAACTTCTTACTAACCGAGCGCGAGGGCCGTACTAGGAAATATTGGCCCAAGGTCGTGGCAGTACAAAAACGACCGAGGGCCAATATTCGCCAGTACGGCTCGAGCTAGCTAGGTTAGTAAGTAGTTTATTATATGGCACTGGTGCGCACGTCCGGTCACTTGAATTTAAAGGGCTTCCTCCGTGTGCTTTTGATGACGCGAGCAGCTCAAAAAGAACAAGTTACAACGAGTTTGAAAACAAATTCACTGAATGTAAATCATGTTGAGTATAAACAAGGCGTCAAGAACGATTTGTAACGGAATTTGTCGAAAGTCTCGATAGCTGCAGTTTGTTAAAATTCGGAAAATGGTTTCTGTCGATCCTGCATGGAATGTTTTAACTTCCGCATCACAAAGTATGGATGAAGAAATGTCGAAGTTGGTTGCTGTGAAATCATTCACACATATACACGGCTAATGATCATGAGGAGGCAGTCTAAGAGTCAATCCTCCTTCTCTCTCGATAACAGTTCGACGCTTTTTTTCATTCTGGACAATTCTGCACTGAAAATTGGAAATTGTTGCCGCTTGTTCTATTGTCCGTGCTTCCTGCATTTGTTCATAAAAAAAATATATATTTCAGTGGACAAGAAGTGGTCAAGCTCCTTCGCAGGTAGGGTTTTAACTCTCTCATCTGTCATACTGTTACCTTACAATTAGTGGAGAAGAGTTTTCAGACCAGTAGTCATCTGCTTATTTGTGTTTGCACATTTTTTTCTTCTTTATAAAATCGTCAATGGCCTCCTGACTTTCGTCGATGCTTAATGCAGTCTCTACATTAGACGTTTCCAGATCTACAGGATAATAAAATTCGCTTTGTCTGTGAAAATTCGTCTTCCTCGTCTTTATAGTAAGCTCTTGAAAACATCAAACTTTTAGGTAGTTTCTCTGCGAAGAATGAGAGTATGTACAGGTTTTCTTTTCGTAGTTTTCGCTTTCGAAAACAGAAAAAAAATACACAGCTTATGACCGTTTCCATGGAAACGGTCCGTATGGCTAGATCCCGACCAAGAAAGAACCAATCAGAACGCTCGGATTTACCTCAAGCCTTTCTTGCCATATAATAAATAAGGAATACGAAACGCCTCGCCAATTCAAAGAGAAAAGTTAATTAGTGGATTAGTAGAGTACTAGATTAATGTTCTGTCCTATACATGCTGCTTAATTCTTGCCTGTGTTTCAAGGGTCCGTGACAACTCTTCAAAGGCTTGACTGTTTTTATTCTCAAGATCTTTATTCCATGTTCGCTGGATACGTAACTCAACGACAAGCTCTAGAATATAAGGGCAAATGGAAAAAAGGTGAGAACATTTTGAAATGCTGCATTATACACAAATCGACTGACTGACTAACTGCTTGATTGATTGACTGATTGACTGACATCACCGACTGATTAATCGATTGAGTCATTGGTTGATTGGCAGGTGACTTTTTGAATAATAACGAAGCACGCAAAGTTTAAAAATAAAATGAATATTATTAGAACCCCGCGAGAGCCACAGACAAGATAACCGTGTTCTGAGACAATTAGGAGGAAAAAAGGACGCCAAATTTTCGTTCTATTTTTTTTTTTTTTAGAAACAATTGCCTACGCGCTTGAGAAATCGTCAATTTTTTCCTAATTCCATTTTTTTATGTCTAGGATGTGAAGTTACTTGCGCGCTTCGCTATTGGTTATTTGACTAACTTAATGATTGACCTTTGGACTGATTGAGTTGCTGAATGAATTAGCGACTGATACAACGGCAGACTTACGTTCTCCTGACTGTGCAGTTTACTTGGACATTCCACGTTGCTATTTTGCCGTGAAAGACAAACGAATGTACTAACATTACATTTTAGGCTTTTAATTTTTCATTTGGGGATACTCGTTTTAAAATAAGGTTAACCTCGCGATTTCCCCTTTCAAGAGGTGTTTTTACTTTATTTTAATTGTACTTTCTTGAATTAAGTATTGTACATTGTATTGTATTTAACTGTTACATTTAAGGCGCCCGAGCACAGCCACACAGGCTCCCGTCCACAGACTACGCCGTCATAATTTGAAAACGCGAAAAACATCCGGTTATTTTGGATTTGTGCTTGAGGAAATCGGGCAAGGATGCATACACGACGCAAGCCTTCCAGCGCTATCCTTAGAAAACTCTTCCCACCCCCTTTCTCATCTAAAAAGGAGGAGGAATAAGAAAAGAAGCAAAAAATACCTTTGCCTATGTCTTATCCTCGAAAGGTAGGACGCTTTTTATACTATTCTTCTCTGTTCATACATTTTACTATTTTTTTTGTGAAACAAAAAATATATATGTATCCTTACTTGTTTCTGGTCGCGGAGGTGTTGGTTGGACAATGACAGTTGTGGACCCCTTAACCGATGAAGAAATATCTGTAACTACCGACGACGATGAAATGACTTGCCGAGTTGTTGGGTGGACAGTGACAGTTGTAGCCTTCTTATCAGGAGTGGGAATATTTGTAACTACCGACGACGATCTGGTAGACACTTTAGCTGTAGCAGAAATTGTTGTTGCTGTACTTGTGGATGGAGCAATGGTTGCGGCACTGGCCCTGGAAGTACTTATTACATGCTTTGTTGTCACAATTTTAGCTGATATTGAAGGTGAAGGCAACCCTTTATTAAAATAACAACAATATTAGTAATTTAAATCATAATGCGCACTTCGTCCAGTTCTGCATAAACAAAGGTCTCCACACGCAAACAGCGTCTCCAGCTCCTGAGAAACATTTTAGTGCGTCAGCTGTGATATCCAGGTGCTAAAATGATGTTTCTCTGTAGTTTTGTGTTCGTTTTTAGGATTTGGAATTTATACCATAACCTTAACGTTTGTTGCATTTTACACTTTTTCTGACCTTTGAAACATTTTACAAACTGTTCTAATATTTCTCAAACACATTTTAAATCCAAAATGGTGATTCGAAGATGGCGGACTTTCTCGCAAGTTGAAGTCCCCTAGGCGTGATATGTTTCAATCGAATGCTCTTCTTGAAGCCTAGGCTCGATTACTGGTGAAAAGGTTTACGAACGAAAAGGCTAAAGCCAGAGTTTAATGTTAAAATGGACTATAACAAAACATAATTAGATAAAATAATTATGATAAAATAATAGAAACAAAACTGAATAAAATCACAGCAACTAAAATAAACCTACCAGTTTCACAGTTGCTTCCCGTATATCCTGTTCGACATTTGCATGAGTAATTGTGGAGACCATCCACACAGGATGCACCGTTCTGACATGTGTGGTTAATGCAATAGTCAATGTCTGCAAATAAAATAATAAAAGAAATATTTCACTATGTAAACTCGAGTGAAACTCAAAGGCCGACACACACTATGAAAGTTAGAAAAACAAATGAAATAAAAACACTGTAAAACCAACAATTTACCTGTTTCACAGTGATCTCCTGTATACCCTTCTGGGCAATTACAGGAATAGCTGTTGACATCATCTTCACAAGATCCGTTATTACTGCATGCATGGTTTACGCAGTCGTCAATGTCTGTTAAAAAAAGAGAAAAATCGCGAGCCATAAGTATGATATAATTAGTTATAGCGCTTCACATTTATGAGGCATTGTATTCAGATCCGAATAGCAAGTTGGATATGTTTCTTTTCAGTTCAACTTCTGTAAACGTTTTACTTTTAATATTTGTTCTGTCACCAGTAGGCAACAATTATCAAGATAATATAATCATCATAGTCTCTATCAGTTATCACCTTAACTATCCCTTCTTTTGAAGTTCTCCTAAAATACCTCTTTGGTTTCACCGCATGATCGTCAACAAGAGCCTCTGGCGGGTAGCCTTAGCTAAGAGCGATTATTTTACAAAATTTCCGAGGTTGTCCTCCTCAAGTTCCTTCAGTTCTATATATGCACCTGCTTTACAGTGATTTCCAGTAAATCCCAGGGGGCAGT
>JAHPZR010016001.1:0-11181 GCA_019787425.1 Platygyra sinensis | reverse complement strand
AAAAAAATTCATGCAAGGGAAATTGCCAAGAAAAAAAATTCGTGCAAAGAAGAAGGTAAAGAAAAAACATTCATGCAGAAGGAAGGTCCAGGTCCGGTTGCTATGGCGTGACGTCATTTATCTGTTGGTGCTGTCATCGCAAGAATTTTGCGGTTCTATTGTGGTTTGCGATAATTGCTTTCAATAAAAGAAACTGTGTACTATAAGTAACCTGGTAATTTTCAGATATGATCTGGCCGCATAATTTATTTTTTTATAATAAATTTTCACAACGCAGGAATATTGTTCGCTTACATATAATAGAGACTTCGAGGCTTCGAATGAACCCGTCATCGGTCATTGAAAACGGGCACAAAACGAGATTTGCCTCCCGAATTAGAAGATATGGTGTTTCTCCTGACGCATTTGTGCGAAATTGATCCAGTTTTCAGTCGAATTTTCTTCGCGGAGTTAAAGAAGGCGCCGCTGGTTTTCTTTTCGCGGAAGAACAACAAAGAAGCTGCCCTGGATATACGTTTGGATTGTTGTTGCGTGAAACCATTAAACAGTTGTTGAAAACCAAACAAAACCGACAACCGCGATTGGCTTGTACATGAATTCAATCACCTGAGAACGACAGGAGAGAACCAGAAAGTGTCTTCAGCTAGCGCTAGCCGTGACCAACCTCGTTAGAGCATCGAATCAAGACAACAAGACGAAGGTACCAAGTTATATCATCAGATGAATCTTTTATTTATATCATAACTTAAACGGATTGTCATGCTTTTAGATTGTATAGGGACTAGATAGGTACTAAAAATCACTATTTTCATTTGTGAGTTAGACCCTATACTGAGTCCATCGTACATTAGTTTTCTGAAGAAATTATTTCGGATACATAGAAAATCCGTATAGGTACATATTATAAATACTCTCTGTTTGCCACGCAAACGTCCACGTGGTATTTTGACGTTGCCGAGGGTTAGAGGATATTTTCTGGTTTCACCCAGGCTGAAGTCAGCAAACACAGTCGATGAGATAGCTTCAAAGATATCTAAAAAAACCGTCAAAGTATTTTTCCGACGTGCGTGCACCGTACCATTATAGGAACATGCTGTGGTGGGTTCGGGTTCACCCAGTCTGAAGTCCCTGTAGTAGTTGATGAGTGCTTCTGGCTATGCAACAAACTCGTGAGTAGTGATTTACGTCGTGCAGTTTCCAGATCGCTTCGCATTACTTGAAATACAAGAAGATTATGAGCTCGTGATTCTATCAAGCATAGTAATCGTGAGCGGTACCTCTTGAATGGTTTTGCAATCTCGTTGCATAACTTTTGAGAGGTGACGCTCCGCGATTACCTTGATGCGGGATAGGAAATGCAGCGAGCTCCTAATGCTTAGTTGTATGTCAAGTTAATTGCTGATATGCGATTTCTGGAAAACTGTCACGACGGAAAAAATCACTATCCCACGAGTTGGTTGCAGTATCCATGAAGCACTCATCAATTGTACTACGTACATGGGTACTTCAGACTGGGTGAACGCAGACACCCGACCATCAGCATGTTCCTATAAGGCCACGCACGACGGAAAAAAAGGCTTTGACGATTTTGTGTTTACAGATCTGGAAGCATTCTATCCCCCCCCCCCCCCCCCCCTGGCAAAACTGTGGTTGTTATGGACTTCAGCCTGGAGTGAACCAGAAAAATATCTCTCTGTAACCCTTAGCAGGTGCCAACGCTCAAAGATACTACGTGGTTATCGTTGTAGCGTGGGCAAACCAGAGGAGTATTTTATAATATGTACCTATAGGGATTTTCTATGTTATCCGAAATATATTGTCTTCAGAAAACAAGTGTACGATGGGACTCAGTATAGGGGCTAACTCAGGAATATGAAAATAGTGAATGTTTAGTACCTATCTAGGTCCACATACAAATGTAAAAAAGCATGACAATCCGTGGTAAGTTATGATTATAAATATAAAAAGATTTAATCTGATGATATAACCTGGTACCTTCGTCTTGTTGTCCATGATTCGATTATGCTCTACGGAGAGTTGGTCACGGCATAAGCGCTAGCTGAAGACACTTTCGGTCTCTCTGTCGTTCTCAGGTGAATTGAATTCATGTACACAGGCCAAATTTTCGCGCGTTAGGCTGGTTTTGCTTGGTCACCTTCAACAACTGTTTCATGAGTATCAGCAACAACAGATCCATCCAACGGAACAACGTATCCAGGGGCAGCGTCTTTGTTGTTCTTCCCGCGAACAGAACAAACCAGCGCGGTCTTCTTTAACTCCGCGAGGAAAATTCGACCTGAGAACTGGATCAAATTTCGCACAAATGCTGTCAGGAGAGACGAAACACCATGTACTTCTAATCGGGAGGTCCAACCTCGTTTTGTGACCGTTTTCAATGACCGATGACCGGGTTCATGTCGAAGTCGACAGTCCTCTATTAGATGTAAGAAGCGAACAATATCTCCCGCGTTAGGGTTCTTGTGAAAATGTATTATAAAGAAAAATAAATTATGCGGCCAGAATCATATTCCTGAAAATTCACAGGTTACTTATCGTACACAGTCTCTTTCATATTGAAAGAGCAATTAGCGCAAACCCCAATCAACGAACCGCAAAATGCCCATTGCGATGACAGCAACAAACAGATGACGTCACGGCCATAACAACGGACCAGGACCTTCCTTCTGCATGATTTTTTTTTTTTTTTACACTTCTTCTTTGACACGAAGTGTTTGTTCTTGGTAATTTCCGTTGCCATGATTTTTTTTGTTGTTGTTTTGTTGGTTTGTTTTTTTGTTCCTACCGCCCCCCCCCCCCCCCCCCCCTCCCCCCCCCCCCCCCCCCCCCCCCCCCCCCCCTCCCCCCCCCCCCATCACTTTTCTAATGGTCCGTCCCATGCCAAACATGGTGCTCGAATACAGTAATAAAGCGTACATTGACTCCTTGTGAGTTACCAACCAAATTGACCGTGGTTGATATGTCGTTGCAAATTCCTAAAAACGCGTTTAGAAAATAATTTTTCGGCTCCCTCTGTGTGCGGACAAACTGTGAGTTAAGATGAAACACTTTCTATTTCGGGGATGTAAAGCAGAGGATTTTAATCACCCTTCTGCTGTCTCTGTACCATGGCCAGAGGAAGAGGGACCTTGCATGTGCAGGGTTAGATATAAAGATACATTCATCAGATGAACAGAGATATGTCAAAATCTTCTATTCAGCAAAAAGCATTAACGACGACGGACTTCGAGCTTACATACAATATAAAAAACGCCATCGTCAGTCTGGAAAAAAACTATTGAAATTCGGATATAAAACCGTTTAATTCTAAGTTAGGAAAAATGATCCATCCAAAATTAAAATTGTGCTTGCATCACAATAAATGCATTAACCATTAAAGTCCTGCATTTTTCCCCTCTGCTCCGCTTACTTGTCCACGTAGCAGGAAATAGCCAATATTAGTTCACTTATATCAGTGCACACTTACAATCATTACACTCCAGAGGGCTTCTTCAGGAAACTTAATAGCAGGAATCTACCAATATCGTTGCCTATAGAACTTATCAATTATTATTACTACCGCTTGCAGTCTTAATATTTATTTTGTTTTAAATCAACTGGCAACCTGTTTACATTTGGTGCAACTTACTTTGTAGTCGAATTTAGTTCATCTAATCGTGCCGTTTGCTTGCATTGAAGCAAAAATATGTAAGGAGGCGAGAGGATTGATTGCAAAACCAGAGCCCCAGTTCGTTTGCTGTACAGTAGAGGAAAGACGTAGATGGAATATTTTTCAACAAAGTATAAATTTGATGGACACGCGAACAGTGTCTTCTTTTCTCCGTGCTAAGATAACGGAGTTAGAAGCTTTTTGTTTTCTTTTGGAAGTTCATTCGTTTTTCTCCCGATAACACGAAAGGATGTCTTTCCAGATTTTCCACTTAAGCCTAATCGCAAATAGAGAAACTGAGAAAATAATATGACTAAGGTAAGAAAAAGGGGAAAAAAAACTGAGCAACATTATGTTTCACTTTTGTCAAAGCCAAGCGGTCTATTTGCATTGATCACTGAATACAGCCCTTAAAACGCTTTTTCAACCAAATCAACTCATGCTTGGTTGAACAGTCATTCAAAAGCTGCTCTATGAGCCAAAATTCCCAGTAGCTAACTGCGTCACTACTAAACAGCAATAGAGCTTAAGCGTACTATCCTATCCGCCATTTTAATGCTATTAAAGCGTGTTAAAAAAATGCCTGTTTCCTTGTTGTTGTTGTTGTTGTTGTTGTTGTTGTTGTTGTTGCCGAATTACTTTTTCCCGGACTTTTTCAAGACGCCCATCTCTTGCAGGCGTAGATCATCATGTGAAATGCGCACTTCCTGGTTATCAGCACCATCATTTGGTATGCCCACTTGGTAAGTGGCATTCGAGAAAGCCAATTTCTCATACCGAGCTGGATCTTTCCGCATGCTAGTCTCCTCGTACCTGACGATGTCTTCCTTTGATGCAATTTCTTGTAACTGGTATTTTTCAGGTTTGGAAATGCGATTTCTGCAGGCATCACACCTGACTCACGTCTATGCTTTAGCATTTTGCGGCGATGACAGTAGCGAATCAGAAAAATGACGAGGACAACAAGGACAAATATTCCAACACACGAAACACCGATGATAAGAGGATAAGGGACATTGCTTTCTTCTTTGGGTTCTAGATTTTGATAATGAAATAAACGAAAATAACATAAAATAAATAAATAAATAAATTAATTAATAAAATAAATGAATCAAATAAACAAACAAATAAAGGAAATATTAAGGATAAATAGATAAAATAATGGTGGATATAAGTAGTATATATCACCACAACGAGCTATATCTTAGGTAGTTCTTGCTGTGGATGCTTCCGATTACCTTCAACGTCTTTTATGATTTTTAGGGATTCTGGATCGACGGTCAGAGGGCCCAGCTTGCCGTCTTCTACAGCCTTTTGCAACGGATTCAAAGCTTTTTCATCTTCCAAAATGTTTTGAACAACAATTGAAATTGCGCTACAACACTTCCCGGCCTAATAAAAACAAGAACAGATCGTAATAAACAAAAGTAAGAAAACAATCAAACAGACAAAGATAAATACAAGCTGAATTAAATATGATATCAAAACCAAACAATCAATAAATAAATTAATAAATCAACAGAGTATACAAATCAATAGATTTTTCAATCAACGAAAAAATAGAGATAGATAGAGGAGGGGAGTGACAGCAGTAGTGTAGTGTAGTCTAGTCTAGTCTAGTCTAGTCTAGTTCAGTAGAGATAGAGATAAAGGAAAGGAGTGACAGCAGTAATGTAGTGTAGTGTAGTGTAGTATAGTCTAGTTCAGTATGGTGAACCATTCCATAGGAAAATGGCATTTTCCTCCGGAAATGTCAGTGTATAAAACTCTTACAGATTCAACGTAGAGCCAATCCGAAGAACGCGAAATATAAAATCGAACTAGCAAAGAAAACATCATCTGCCCAATCTAAAAATCGAGTGGTGAATGGTCAAATGAGTTATTGAACCATTATTTCTCTGCTATTGTTAAAGGACTCTTGACTCTGGATTGAAGGACTACTGGAGGGATGGAGGGATCGATGGATAGAAACATTTGGACAGATAAATTTGGTTTACATAAAATCCGTACAATGAAAATATAACACGAAATACAGGTTACGTATTTACTATTATTAAAAAGCTTAATGCTTTAGAACTAGTTTTGCTGATGCTGATAGTGATGGTCTAGCTTACTCATAACCTTTTTTAGCGAAGTCCTTCCTTTAGACTGTTTGGCAAATCATTCCAGATTTTTGCTCCGGTAAATGCAAAATTGTTTCTATAAAAGTCTGTGCGACTTTTGGGGAACCCAAGATTCATTCTGGAAGATCGCAGTCCATAATCATGAAAAGAGGCACTATGGGTAAACATTTCAGACGGGTACGGGGGAGTGGAACCGTCCAGTATTTTAAACATCAAAACGGCTATTTGACGTTTTCTCATTGTTTCTAACGTCATCCAGCCTAATGTTCACAAAGAACATCACAAGATCTTTGAAAATAGAAAGCACCAGTTATTATTCGCGCTGCACGGTTTTGGAGCTTTCGCAAATGGTGGATGGATGGATAGATGGATAGATGGATGAACGAATGACTGGATGGCTTACATGATCGCGATAATAAGAAATAAATTTCGTTTTAAATTAATTTTGTTTACCTGAATGATAAGATTTCTACTCCAACAAAGTTTTCCTCCTGAGAATACTGTTCAGTAATCTGCAAGTTACAAAAAAAAAAAAACAACAACAACAAAAAACTAGAGTCATTAACCATTTAATGCAGGATTTTAGTTTAAATCTACTAGCGTTCTATCACGAATACCGTTCTCTGATTGGCTACGCTACTCGCTATCTATTCTGAGATAGATAGTGAGTAGCGTAACAGTGTGCGCTTGTTAATAAAAATGACAGCCGTTTCTTGACGTTTCGAAGTGTTGAGAAGAGGATTTAGATTAAGTTTTGAACGACTAGCAGATTTATACTAAAACAATTAGATTATGAGCTCTAGATTTCTATCGCGCGATAGTTGACTCGGGCTGCGCCCTCGACAACTATCACGCGATAGAAATCTAGAGCTCATAATCTAATTGTTAAGCAGATACGTGATCGAATGGATGAAATCAAATGATCGATCTAGTATTTACCACAATAATAATATAATAATAGCAGCAAAAAGTGTCGCATTTAAAAAAACATGATGCGGTATTTATCAGTATTCTAGCATGGCACAGAGCCTTCACGACGCACTATTTACCCTCAGGTCTCATTATCATAGTTTAAATCTTCTTAAAGTAAAGATAACAGATCTAGAATCCCCCACCGGTGGTAAAATATCAAAACAGCCGCGTCTAAAGAGGGTTTTGTACATAAGAGAGTAATTTTCTATGCCTCGTTGAGATCTATAGTTAAGACAAGAAAATAATAATAATAATAATAATAATAATAATAATAATAATAATAATAATAATAATAATAGTAATAATAATAATAATAATAATAATAATAATAATAATAATAATAATAATAATAATAATAATAATAACAATAATAAAAACAACAACAACAACAACAACGTTCTAGTCCGCCTGGAATACGTCGACCTTGCGACTAATAACTTCTTACTAACCGAGCGCGAGGGCCGTACTAGGAAATATTGGCCCAAGGTCGTGGCAGTACAAAAACGACCGAGGGCCAATATTCGCCAGTACGGCTCGAGCTAGCTAGGTTAGTAAGTAGTTTATTATATGGCACTGGTGCGCACGTCCGGTCACTTGAATTTAAAGGGCTTCCTCCGTGTGCTTTTGATGACGCGAGCAGCTCAAAAAGAACAAGTTACAACGAGTTTGAAAACAAATTCACTGAATGTAAATCATGTTGAGTATAAACAAGGCGTCAAGAACGATTTGTAACGGAATTTGTCGAAAGTCTCGATAGCTGCAGTTTGTTAAAATTCGGAAAATGGTTTCTGTCGATCCTGCATGGAATGTTTTAACTTCCGCATCACAAAGTATGGATGAAGAAATGTCGAAGTTGGTTGCTGTGAAATCATTCACACATATACACGGCTAATGATCATGAGGAGGCAGTCTAAGAGTCAATCCTCCTTCTCTCTCGATAACAGTTCGACGCTTTTTTTCATTCTGGACAATTCTGCACTGAAAATTGGAAATTGTTGCCGCTTGTTCTATTGTCCGTGCTTCCTGCATTTGTTCATAAAAAAAATATATATTTCAGTGGACAAGAAGTGGTCAAGCTCCTTCGCAGGTAGGGTTTTAACTCTCTCATCTGTCATACTGTTACCTTACAATTAGTGGAGAAGAGTTTTCAGACCAGTAGTCATCTGCTTATTTGTGTTTGCACATTTTTTTCTTCTTTATAAAATCGTCAATGGCCTCCTGACTTTCGTCGATGCTTAATGCAGTCTCTACATTAGACGTTTCCAGATCTACAGGATAATAAAATTCGCTTTGTCTGTGAAAATTCGTCTTCCTCGTCTTTATAGTAAGCTCTTGAAAACATCAAACTTTTAGGTAGTTTCTCTGCGAAGAATGAGAGTATGTACAGGTTTTCTTTTCGTAGTTTTCGCTTTCGAAAACAGAAAAAAAATACACAGCTTATGACCGTTTCCATGGAAACGGTCCGTATGGCTAGATCCCGACCAAGAAAGAACCAATCAGAACGCTCGGATTTACCTCAAGCCTTTCTTGCCATATAATAAATAAGGAATACGAAACGCCTCGCCAATTCAAAGAGAAAAGTTAATTAGTGGATTAGTAGAGTACTAGATTAATGTTCTGTCCTATACATGCTGCTTAATTCTTGCCTGTGTTTCAAGGGTCCGTGACAACTCTTCAAAGGCTTGACTGTTTTTATTCTCAAGATCTTTATTCCATGTTCGCTGGATACGTAACTCAACGACAAGCTCTAGAATATAAGGGCAAATGGAAAAAAGGTGAGAACATTTTGAAATGCTGCATTATACACAAATCGACTGACTGACTAACTGCTTGATTGATTGACTGATTGACTGACATCACCGACTGATTAATCGATTGAGTCATTGGTTGATTGGCAGGTGACTTTTTGAATAATAACGAAGCACGCAAAGTTTAAAAATAAAATGAATATTATTAGAACCCCGCGAGAGCCACAGACAAGATAACCGTGTTCTGAGACAATTAGGAGGAAAAAAGGACGCCAAATTTTCGTTCTATTTTTTTTTTTTTTAGAAACAATTGCCTACGCGCTTGAGAAATCGTCAATTTTTTCCTAATTCCATTTTTTTATGTCTAGGATGTGAAGTTACTTGCGCGCTTCGCTATTGGTTATTTGACTAACTTAATGATTGACCTTTGGACTGATTGAGTTGCTGAATGAATTAGCGACTGATACAACGGCAGACTTACGTTCTCCTGACTGTGCAGTTTACTTGGACATTCCACGTTGCTATTTTGCCGTGAAAGACAAACGAATGTACTAACATTACATTTTAGGCTTTTAATTTTTCATTTGGGGATACTCGTTTTAAAATAAGGTTAACCTCGCGATTTCCCCTTTCAAGAGGTGTTTTTACTTTATTTTAATTGTACTTTCTTGAATTAAGTATTGTACATTGTATTGTATTTAACTGTTACATTTAAGGCGCCCGAGCACAGCCACACAGGCTCCCGTCCACAGACTACGCCGTCATAATTTGAAAACGCGAAAAACATCCGGTTATTTTGGATTTGTGCTTGAGGAAATCGGGCAAGGATGCATACACGACGCAAGCCTTCCAGCGCTATCCTTAGAAAACTCTTCCCACCCCCTTTCTCATCTAAAAAGGAGGAGGAATAAGAAAAGAAGCAAAAAATACCTTTGCCTATGTCTTATCCTCGAAAGGTAGGACGCTTTTTATACTATTCTTCTCTGTTCATACATTTTACTATTTTTTTTGTGAAACAAAAAATATATATGTATCCTTACTTGTTTCTGGTCGCGGAGGTGTTGGTTGGACAATGACAGTTGTGGACCCCTTAACCGATGAAGAAATATCTGTAACTACCGACGACGATGAAATGACTTGCCGAGTTGTTGGGTGGACAGTGACAGTTGTAGCCTTCTTATCAGGAGTGGGAATATTTGTAACTACCGACGACGATCTGGTAGACACTTTAGCTGTAGCAGAAATTGTTGTTGCTGTACTTGTGGATGGAGCAATGGTTGCGGCACTGGCCCTGGAAGTACTTATTACATGCTTTGTTGTCACAATTTTAGCTGATATTGAAGGTGAAGGCAACCCTTTATTAAAATAACAACAATATTAGTAATTTAAATCATAATGCGCACTTCGTCCAGTTCTGCATAAACAAAGGTCTCCACACGCAAACAGCGTCTCCAGCTCCTGAGAAACATTTTAGTGCGTCAGCTGTGATATCCAGGTGCTAAAATGATGTTTCTCTGTAGTTTTGTGTTCGTTTTTAGGATTTGGAATTTATACCATAACCTTAACGTTTGTTGCATTTTACACTTTTTCTGACCTTTGAAACATTTTACAAACTGTTCTAATATTTCTCAAACACATTTTAAATCCAAAATGGTGATTCGAAGATGGCGGACTTTCTCGCAAGTTGAAGTCCCCTAGGCGTGATATGTTTCAATCGAATGCTCTTCTTGAAGCCTAGGCTCGATTACTGGTGAAAAGGTTTACGAACGAAAAGGCTAAAGCCAGAGTTTAATGTTAAAATGGACTATAACAAAACATAATTAGATAAAATAATTATGATAAAATAATAGAAACAAAACTGAATAAAATCACAGCAACTAAAATAAACCTACCAGTTTCACAGTTGCTTCCCGTATATCCTGTTCGACATTTGCATGAGTAATTGTGGAGACCATCCACACAGGATGCACCGTTCTGACATGTGTGGTTAATGCAATAGTCAATGTCTGCAAATAAAATAATAAAAGAAATATTTCACTATGTAAACTCGAGTGAAACTCAAAGGCCGACACACACTATGAAAGTTAGAAAAACAAATGAAATAAAAACACTGTAAAACCAACAATTTACCTGTTTCACAGTGATCTCCTGTATACCCTTCTGGGCAATTACAGGAATAGCTGTTGACATCATCTTCACAAGATCCGTTATTACTGCATGCATGGTTTACGCAGTCGTCAATGTCTGTTAAAAAAAGAGAAAAATCGCGAGCCATAAGTATGATATAATTAGTTATAGCGCTTCACATTTATGAGGCATTGTATTCAGATCCGAATAGCAAGTTGGATATGTTTCTTTTCAGTTCAACTTCTGTAAACGTTTTACTTTTAATATTTGTTCTGTCACCAGTAGGCAACAATTATCAAGATAATATAATCATCATAGTCTCTATCAGTTATCACCTTAACTATCCCTTCTTTTGAAGTTCTCCTAAAATACCTCTTTGGTTTCACCGCATGATCGTCAACAAGAGCCTCTGGCGGGTAGCCTTAGCTAAGAGCGATTATTTTACAAAATTTCCGAGGTTGTCCTCCTCAAGTTCCTTCAGTTCTATATATGCACCTGCTTTACAGTGATTTCCAGTAAATCCCAGGGGGCAGTTACAAGAGTA
>JAHPZR010015997.1:0-7500 GCA_019787425.1 Platygyra sinensis | reverse complement strand
AAAATGCGAGAATAACTTGGGTTATGATATAATCATTGTTGCAATGATTTCCGTGCTTTTAGTGCCAAATTATCCACTTGTAGTTATTATTTTCATGATTACAGTTTCATTACACTAGTAAATTCATTTAGCTTTGCTCTGTTATGCAATACTGTAGTAGCTCAGTTTGTAATACGAAGCCTACATTGTAGCTCTTAAGCTTTTGTTGAATTCATGCGTCATGTAGCATTCACTATTTTTGATAGTTCATGTCATGCAATTTCCTGTTTCTCAAGTACTGTACCTTGTTTGTTTTCTATTTTTGTACCAGATTATATTCGCCTGTAAGCCATTTCTAACTGTTATTCTTAGTGCTATCATAATTACTTTTTTGTAATATATTATTAAGCTTGTTATATCATTTAGCTCAGTATTGTAGCTTTGTTTTCTTATTAGTGGGGGGCTTATTAATTATTTTAGTGTTAATCGTTCCCGTTTTTTTGTACTGTTGCATTCATTTGCTGTGCAATAAACTTGTAAATCTTTCCTCGTCTTGGTCGTCTTACAATGACACCAACGATATTATTACGATCGCTCTTACTTGTCACATAGTGAAAGTGAACAGTACAAGTTGCGTGATTCAATGGTTACATTTTTAACTCATTCATTGCGAAGCAATGGATGAGTTTTTGCAGAGAGGGGAAAACGGCGTTAGCAGAAATCTGCGTAGACGGATGTGACGTCGTTAGCAAAAATAGCGGAAGTGACGTAGCAAATTGGTTGGATTTGCGCAACCGCTGACCAAGTAGTCAACTTGTCACTGATAGCTAACATGACAAGCCTAAGTAATGCACTTTCTGGATGATTGCAAAACACCGCGAGAGAATTTGTGTAATAAATGTAGGCATTCAGTGAATAAAATGAGACCAAAACATATTTGTAGATATATATTTAAATATCTATTTTTTCTCCGAAAATGAGCCCGCGTACCTACCCTTCCCTCCATCTCTTGTTACGTGCCTAAAAAGGCAGCCATTTTTCACGGATGTTGTCCACGCCAGATGGGATGTATACTGTATTAGTTGATACATGGAGTGAATTTGGTTAAAAATGTTGAAAAATTTTAGAATTTGTGGAGCCCAAACTGGTTTGAGATATTCGTCGGATCATGCGGATACGTCGGCCTTCATTACGGTCATTACGGGCTCAATGAGTCGTCTCAGCACAATGAAGGCAGCCATTGTGGATTTTGACTTCAATCGTTTGTGATTTGTGGTGAGTAAATATTGCTTTCTTTAATTGTTTAAATTTGCTTTAAGCAAAACATACAGCCCACACGTCAAATCGAAATGACCCAGAACTAGTCTGTTTCAGACTAATTATTAAAGAGTCCAGAAATATTCGCCAGAGTTACGATCGCTGCGTGACAATTGCTATAAAGCTCCACTCACTAATAAGCTTATTTACAGCGTTATGAAATTGCTAGGTCCACTGAAATGCCAGATGACTACTATTGCTTTATAATAATGGCCTTAAAGGGCATTTGACACCCTTCTGCGCATGTGCACCAATTTGATTTCTCATCCGACGGAACAGTTTTCAAAGTTGTTATTTGTGAAAAAATCCTCCTCCATCGGCCTTGTGAGGCGTGTGAAAATAGTAATACTGATATTAGAGAACTGTTTAGTCATCCATGAAAGATTTAAAAGTCGTATTTTGTGTTTTGAGTTGAATGCCGTCGAGAAATACAATGTCCTCGAGAAGGTTTTCGAAGCAGCTAGAGACGAAAGCTACTTTCACCTAGTCGGTAGCCGTCTTGTTCGAAAAAAAGAAAAACAAAGAAAAGATGCAAGGACGAAAATCGGAAACTTTGTATATATAGCTGCAGATATGCATGCAAGTTGGAAGAAAGTAAAGCGTATGAGATTGTAATCAACGGACACGGCCTTCACACAACATAAACATGATAAATATTCTTTACAAACAAAAGGCCAAAAGCCGGCGGATAAAGAGATGTTCGAAAGGCACGTGCAACTCTAAGCTGACCCGCCGCAAATTCGTGGCACTCGTGATAGTATTACGGTTTCTGTTGGTTTAAAAAAATTGGGGTCAATCAAGACCGCACATGCGCTTTATCGTGACAATGGCTCTTTAAGTCGAATAATAATATTATCAGTAACAGATGATATCCTGAAATGCATAAAGTGGAATGGAATCTGTACTTCGTTGCTGATAATCGTCGCTCGTGTGTTACACGCGTAGACCCAGAATCGATCAGGCAAAACAAGACATCAAGTTTAATGAATCTAACCATGATACCAAAACTGACAATCATAAAAGCTGTGTAACACTTGGTGACTATTGTAGTCACCCAAATGGGATTGAAATGCAGGTAAATAATATATTCAATATCTCACGTTGTTGAAAACAGAGTTGGTCAGAGTTATCTGCAGTGTGTTTGCTTTCACTCAAGACTCTTGTCCTGCTAGGCCCGGGTTTACTAAAAAGGGATGTGCCCTATTTCTGGTATCTTCCAAATTATTTTTATTTATATCTTCATCTTTTTTATCTATTTAATTTCAGGGGCAGCAGTTAATGTTACATCTACTGGATTATTCCTGGCTACCCATAATAGTTATTTAATTAACAACAAGTAATAAGTAATTATTATAAACAACAATACAGTCAAATGAATAATGACAATGACAACCCAAGAACTTTAAATGATAAATACTTTGAGTTCAGGGTAGATTGTCTTGGCAGACTGAATCCATCAGACTTCAACGCTTTCCTTCGAAAACCAAGCTAACACACTTTCAACTTCATTTAGCCAGCAGATAACTGATGTACAATTTGAAGCTACCACCTTTAATTTCATCTACACCTGTATTTTTTTGTAATATGGTACATGTTTAAAACAGTTACACAAGCTTTCTCAAGGTGTACTGATAATTGTTGCGCTAATCACTTACATTGTTTGAATAAAATATCATACATAAACTGTAATAAGCAAACAGTGAATGAGGCTTTCACTTCATTTAGATGACCCATCATTTACTAAACAATGAACACAAATGCTTGACAACAAAACATAAAGAATGATGCTATATTGTCCTAATCTATTGTACAGCAAATGATTCATTTACCCAATCAGTCAATTGCGAGCCTGCTGATAGCTAAGTTACATGTCAGGAAGAAGCTTGATGCTTATTGATGCACCACCAACATTGTTAAATGCTATAATACGCAAGAAACACTTATAATAAGTCATTTCATGGCTAAGAGCATGAATGAGTTGGCTCGTAAGAGCCCTTTGATTTGCATAGCGTGGGTCTGGCGTTATTTGTAATCCGAGAGGTTTGTTTATCTCTAAGGAAAAAATACCTTGACCTTTCAAACGAATGTAAATTTACAAATGTTAAAAGGGTTTTTTTACGAGCGCTGGTTTTATTTTTTTTTTTCCGAGAAAACTCTACCATTGCTTCTGGCGAGGTAAACACGATCTTGCTTATCACCGTAAGGGCATTCCAGTAAACAAGATCTGATTTATCACCGTCAACGCAAAGTGAACAAACAAAAATTTCAGATTACAAAATCATCTCCTGTTTTGCACGCAAAACGAAAATACAGCTTAACTCTGGATAATTTCAGCTGTAGTAGCCAGCAACTGGTCCCAAATTACGTTCTTTATCCTTGCATATGTCCCGACGTCAATATCCGAGGGATTTTGGCCCAATTTTGACCAAATAAACATTTTTCCCGTCGGCGGCTATTTTCTTCATGCATAGTTAATTCGCTAACTTGACTAAACTATCCTGAAGGGAGATATGACGAAAAGACCTGAGAAACGGCCTGTAATTGGCTAAGGATGACATCCATGATCCGGTGACGACATCTGGCCGAGCGAGTGGGAGTTCGGGTCTGCTCACCGACAAAAACACAAAAAACAAGAATTTTTAAAAAAATTAAAACCGCGCTTTTTTAACTCTTGCGCTCACAAAAACATTACGTAATATTTAGCAACAACGTTTGGCGAGAAAACATTACCCGGAAACAATTTAGAAGATGGTTAGGACTTGTTTCCATATCTCAAACCGCTCTTGGATACCTTGAGATGCGTACACAAAGTAAATACTGATTATAGGCCTAAGCACTGAATATACTGATTAGGGTTAGGGTTAATGCAAGGGGTTAATGGTTAGCTTCTTTATAGCGTTCGGGCTTCCGATATGGCACCACGCTTTAAAACTCACGGTTACTCACACTGTCCGACTGCGCGTTTGTTATCTTTTTAATCTTTACGCAAACGTTCAGCTTGTGAAACGTGATATAGTTACCGCCGTCATCTACTGTTACATAACCGACTTTAATTACGCGAAGCGTGACTCTCGCCTTTCAGCAAATGAGGGTGTTATGTTACAAAGGGTTTGTCCTTTGCTTTACTTTTAAGTACATATGTACATACAAACATATAAATAAATAGCTGCTGGAAGACCTAGCAACAGGAATGAACTTCCCTGGTGATAAAGGCCACCAGAAACAATATATGTAAAACAAGAACATGAATAAAATACACATAATGATAGGCTGTATTATAAAACGAGTATAGTAAAATATTATGTGGTACAAAAATAATGCTGACTGAAATTAAATAACAATTACATTAAATCTCTACTATCAATAGCAAAACAGTAGAGTCTTAGGTCTTTTTTGAATATTGATTTGTGATTCCCTCTTCCTAATAGATATGTAACAATTATTCCATGAGCCCGCGTTGGATATGAAGTAATAAAATAACCAACGAGCGCGTAGCGCTCGTTGGTTATAATCACTTCATATCTAACAAGGTCGAATGGAATAATTGCTTTAGTAAATTCTCAAACCGGGTTTTGCCGCCGATTTTTATTTCCACAATTTTACAACGCGAAAAATTTTAAACTTGTCGCACTATTTTCCATATGACGTAAAACTCCGACGGAGCTGAGAATTTACTAGAGGTAAATTAATCCAAAGACGAGCAACTCTAGGAAAAAAAGACGACCTAAATAATTCTGTTCTTGCATAGTTAGTTTTAAAAGTTAGTTCAGTGTTCCTCAAAATATCGGGTTCATGCTCAGAATTATAAAACTGCAGATAATTAGAGATATCGAGGCCATAATAACTATGCAGGCATTTGAATGAAAAAAATGAAGGGTACATACAAGCATATAAATAAATAGCTTCTGGAAGACCTAGCAACAGGAATGAACTTCCCTGGTGATAAAGGCCACCAGAAACAATATATGTAAAACAAGTACATGAATAAAATATACATAATGACAGGCAGTATTATAAAACGAATATAGTAAAATATTATGTGTTACAAAAATAATGCTGACTGAAATTAAATAACAATTACATTAAATCTCTGCTATCAGTAGCAAAACAGTAGAGTATTAGGTCTTTTTTGAACATTGATTTGTGATTCCCTCTTCCTAATAGATATAGGTAAATTATTCCAAAGACGAGCAACTCTAGGAAAAAAAGACGACCTAAATAATTCTGTTCTTGCATAGTTAGTTTTATAAGTTAGTTCAGTATTCCTCAAAATATCGGGTTAATGCTCAGAATTATAAAACTGCAGATAAGTAGAGATATCGAGGCCATAATAGACTATGCAGGCATTTGAATGAAAAAGAAAAATGAAGAGTAAATATATTCGTCTAGAAGATAGCTACATTAGACCAGTCTTATTTAAACGTTCTTTGTAAGAAATCCTATTCCCAACCATGAGCTTAGTCGCCCGACGTTGTACAGCCTCTGCCATATCGCTTAAATAAGCTTGATGAGTAGACCACACTTGAGAGGTCTAACGAGGTGAACATACAGCTTTTTAATAACATCAGCAATGACACGCGACAAACGTCAATACTGAGACATTTTAGCCTAAATTTTAGTAAATTTTCAGTGTAATAAAAGTAACTGACCAACTAAATCAAAATATCGGGTTCAGGCTCAGAATTATATAACTGCAGATAATTAGAAATATCGAGGCCATGATAACTATGCAGGCATTTGAATGAAAAAAATGAAGAGTAAATAGATTCGTCTAGAAGATAGCTACATCAACCAGTTTTATTCAAACGTTCTTTGTAAGAAATCCTATTCCCAACCATGAGCTTAGTCGCCCGAAGTTGTACAGCCTTGATGAGTAGACCACACTTGAGACTGTGGTCTAACGAGGTGAACATACAGCTTTTTAACAAAATCAGCAATGACACGCGACAAACGTCAATAGACATTTTAGCCTAAATTTTAGTATTTTTCTTATATTGACGGGTCAACAGATCATAAGTTGCGTGATCGATTCCACAGCGAAAGTGAACAGTACAAGTTGCGTGATTCAATGATAATATTCTTTCCATAGCGTGTTGTAATCCGAGAGGTTTGTTTACGTCTAAGGAGAAAATACCTTGACCTTTCAAACGAATATAAATTCACATATGTTAAAAGGGTTTAGGCTAACTTTTTTCCCCAGAAAATTCCACCATTACTTCTGGTGAAATAAACACGATCTTACATTTATCACCGTCAGCGTGTTCCATGGCCAGAGGTAATACCTTTATAGCGCATTGAATATTCCCTTCGAAAGTGAACAGAAACAAAAATTCCAGATTACAAAATCTTCTGTTTCGCACGCAAAACGAAAATACAGCTTAACTCTGGATAATTTGAGCCTTAGTAGCCAGCAATTGGTCCTAAGTTACATTCTTTATCCTTGCAAATGTCCTGATGTGCATCTCCAACGGAGTTTGGCCCAATTTTGACCAAATAAATATTTCTCACAGACAGCCATGTTCTGTCGGAATAGTTAATTTGCTAACTTGACAAAATGCTCCTGAGGGGGGATATGACGAAAAGAGCTGAGAAATGGCCTGTAATTGGCTGATGATGACATCATCCGGTGACGACATCTGGCCGAGCGAGTGGGGGTTCGGGTCTGCTCACCGACAAAAACACAAAAAAAAATAAACCGCGAGCCGAGCAAGAAACCGCTCAGCCTACGGCTGCGCGGTTTAAAAAATAAACCGCGAGCCGAGCAAGAACCGCTCGGCCTACGGCCGCGCGGTTAAAAAAAAAATAAATAAATAAACCAAAGGCAGAGCAAGAAACCGCCCAGCCTACGGCTGCGCGGTTTAATTACCAGCGTATGCCTAGAGCTGCTTATGTACCGGTCAATTTCAAAACCGCCCATCCCCCTCCCGGGCAAACCCCGGGGCATTTGACTTTTTACTCGGGCTTTCCAAAGGAAACGCCCGAGTTGAAATTTCGGCTTCGTTTTTTTTTTCGTTCAGCCACAGTTTGCAATTCTTTAATTAATCCGCATGCGCGAAGATTTTACTGATGAGCACATGGCATGGTGTAATGGCGGACGGAGAAGAGTTTATGCGGTGGAAGATCAGCACAAATACTGTGTACGGATACAAAACGGATACAAAATGTGCACACAGCGTTCGCGGTAGACCGACACTTAAAGATGAG
>JAHPZR010015995.1:0-10000 GCA_019787425.1 Platygyra sinensis | reverse complement strand
CAACAACTGAACAATCTAAGTTCCAAGTTTAACGTCACTGTCCAACCAGTGTTTGTACGCCTTAAGCTCGAGAAGCAACTTAAGCGGCATGAGTTTAAGCCCCCTATTGTGAACCAGCAATGTCTCGTCTATGAATTTAAATGTAACCTGTGTGATGCAGGGTATGAGGGTTATACACGTGGTCACTTACACTAGCGCGAAGAAGGGCACACTAGAAAGTCATCTTCGATTTGCAGACATTATAACCTCCAACACAATAGTGAAATGCCTGAATGCTTCATTGAGCAATTTCACATCATCACGAAGTGTAGCGGAAAACTTAATTGCCTCGTTAAAGAAATATTTTACATTCGCATACGTGAACCAACATTGAACGTCCAAACGGATTCCATGTAGCGGTGTTTGTTTAGGCCGTTTATCGTAACTTATGCTCATCTTGTATCTTTCCTTATTTGATAATGGAGTCTTGATGACTCCGAAAAGTTGACCAGCAATAGATCTTTCCTGTTCTTTTTTTATATTATTTTTCTATAAGTGTATTTATGGACTTATCATGACATTAAACTAGATAACTTTTGTAGCTTTTGTAGTGGGCGTTCTCGTCGAGTATCTTCTAAGCTTTTTCTCATCAAAAAAACCGCTAATACATCTCTTTTCCGCAACTCTTTCTTTATCCGAATAACTAATTTATGGAATGCATTACCTATCGCTATAAGATCGGAGGTTGAATTAGTATCTTTTAACAAAAAGTTAAAATCGCTTTTCTATAACAGACTAAGTTCAGTTTCCAATCAAGATGGCAAACGCTCTTACAAATTAGTCTGTCCGAAGTGCCGCCTTGCCAATGCTGTTATTCGTTGTTCTTGATAACTTTGTTTTTTTTTTCCGAAAACGTCTTTCTTTTGGTTTTCCTTTATTATTGGGTTCCGAGGTATGGGTATCTTTTCTTTTTTTCAGGGGATCATTAGGTGGTGGGTTTACCTAGCAGGGGACCTAGTGTTCTAATTTAAACCCACTTGCATCTGAGCGAATTGTAAATTTTGTAATAAATAAATAAATAAATAAATTGTTTTGCTGACAACAAGTCACCCATCAATGAACGCTTCCGACAGTTTGTCCTCTCAAGACTAAATTAGGTGCTTTGGACATCTTAAATTTGAACAAAACAGTGTTTCACTTTTCTTCTATGCTGAGCTAAAAGAGAAACGTTCGACTAGTGTTTTTATGTACCCCGGGCATGTTTTAAAAGCTCAGTAACTTTACTACAGGTCAAAGAGAAGGAAATCCTCGACAGGTTGAAGGTCTTGGAGAAACTATGGCCGAGGAAATCTCGAAGAGAGAGAGAGATCCCGTGCAACGCGGGACGCCGCCAGGGTGGCTATACCACCAGTGAACCCATGAAGTCTCACGAAAAGATCATTATCAAATGTCTATCATGCTGCTTAAGCTACCAAATTGTTTATTCTGCTCTTCTTGTCTTGTAGTTCGAGCCATATGTTCAGAAGGGGAACGAAGGATTTGTACACCACTTGGTGATCTACGAATGTCACAATCGTGGACAGTTTAATGACAGCTTGCATTACGGTCCTGGATTCGATTGCCATGACTTCGCCAATATGCCGTTCTTGGAATGCTTCCTCTACAGTGTGGTGGCTGCTTGGGCCATTGGAGCTGAGGTGGAGAGGTTGAACTTGCGCGAGTTCGAACGTTTTCATTCGTAATCCAAATACTAAAAAACTCAAAGTAATATGAAATCAAGCCAGTTACTCATCATATAGCTTTAATTTACTTATTTTTTTATTTTTTTTAATTTTATTTTTTCACTTTTTAAAGGCATTTTACTACCCACCAAACGTTGGTTACAACATTGGAACAGAAGATTCTCCAAACAGCTACATGCTGGAGATACACTATGACAACCCAAAAGGAATTGAAGGTCATTACGTGTATATAATTATTTTAAAAATCACAACAAAACGTTAACGTTACTAGTCGGTTTTGCAGCATGCTTAGGGTTATAAGGTTATTTCCTTCTGCTGGCAATGATCTAATCTTGTTTGGCAACGGCTAAAACCATGTAAATTCCGAGCAAAACTATAGCTGCACTCAGTGCACTTGAAACAAGGCATCCAAACTTGGCGCACTGGATTTTCCATATGACGTAAAACTCCGACTATTGGCTCATAGTCGGAGTTTTTTAGCCAATCAAAAAGCTAGAAATGCAATAGTCGGAGCTGAGAATTTACTAATTAATGTTATACATCATGAACTACAAGAAATCACTTTGTTTCGCAACACAATGAAGATTTTGACGTATGTAGACTCAGAAAAATGCTTAGTGCCTAATCCTTGGAGCAGTCATTTTATTCCCGCAGGGCGTAAAGACAGCTCTGGATTACGTTTTTTCTACACGTCAAATACCCGAGAATACGATGCTGGCATTCTATTAGTTGGGGAAGCGTCGCTACCATATTTCGTAATTCCGCCGAAACAAAAACAATGGTTGACTGTCGGATATTGCCCCAAAGAATGCAGTGAGGTAAGATGTAAAAGATATCAAGTGGAAGCCGCCTTTAACAAAACCTCGTCAATCGAAGAATGTACTTCAGGAAGCAGATTTCCGGTAGCTTCATAATTACACTGAGGTACGACTCAGTCAAGCGTGCTAATACCGTCTCATTTTCTTAACCCAGGGAAGTCTCAACTCAACAAAGCTACCAGGGAAAGGAATAAATGTGTTTGCTGCATTCCTTCACACCCATTTACAAGGCATGTAAATATTGTAATGTTTTTCAGCACAATAGCCAGCAGGTTATCCAGCTGGATACGGTTTTCCTAAATGGGTATTATAGTGAGTGAACTTCACAGGCAATGTAAGCTGGCATGTGGTCATCGCAAAACTATGAACACTCTAGGAATCAATGTTACCCTAACTTGTAATTTTCACTTTTTTTTGACCTCCTCTCTTTTAAAATGTTTGTGTTCTCGATTCTGTCAGGACATGGAATATCGACGAAACATGTTCGCGATGGAGTTGAGTTACCAGAAATCGCACGGGATGACAACTACGATTTTAATTTTCAGGTATTTTAACCCTTTGTTCTCATGATCATGTGGGAAGCGTGGTGTCTTCATGATTAGTCGGTTCGCCTCGGGTCGAGCGGGTTTTCCTAGTCCTGGCGCGGGGACGTTAATGCGTTGTGTTCTTGGGCAGGTCACGTTACTGTCACAATGCCTCTCTCCACCCAGGTCTGACTCGTCCACAGTCGTCTTCATATGCCTGGCTCGAAGGTGAGCAAGGGTAAAAAGGCGAGAGATTGCAAAAAGGCGACTGCAGACGAACTTAATGCCAAGGGTAACCCTGCGATGGACTAGCATCCTATCAAGGGGGAGTAGAAGTACTCTTTTTCGCTTCATGCTACAGAAACTAAGATTAGCTCCGGCCTGATGAGTCACTTGGCTCCGAAGCAGACTTTACCTCACCTTTACCTCTCATGATCATTCTTAAATTGACCTTGATTTTGTTGTCCGCCTCATAAGACGAGTGCCTGCCGTAAGAGAGTTCTTTGCTTTCCAGTGACTTCTTAAATTGATCTTGTATCCGACCAATAGAGGTAAATCAAGAGATGTGACACTTCAATGTAATTCATGCTTTAGAATCAGAAAACGGAAATAATTGAAAATAAAAGTGGAGTGCACACCTTCCATGTTCAAATGTAACGTTGTAAACAATTTACGTTTTTGATCACACAAGTGAGATTCAATACAAAATATATGCAATCTGTCTCCCATGTATGACCAAGGAAAGAATTACAGTAAAAGCCCAATTGAGCGGCCACCCTCGGAGAAATGAGAGGTGGCCACTGCATACGGGTTTGTTTACTTCCATTGTTTTTGCCATCGGGTTGATTTCTTGGTGAACATGGTATCCCTTCAATGTAAGACATCATAATAAATATGTGTTTGAATGTTTTTATTCATTACTCGTCACCTTGTATTTCAGACTCTCATCTGGCGTTGCCTTTTCCAAAACAAAGTTAATTTACGTGTATTATATTTTGGATGGCCGTTCAATAGTAGCCTGTCCCAAGCGTACAGTTAGTTGGGGCGCAGTGCAGAAAACAGCGCGCGAAAAAATAGAAAAACCCTCATCGGGAGGAGGCCGTGGCCGCTTTATAAAGGTGGCCGGTTAATATCTAGTCGCTTAATAACGGGTGGCTGCTTAATGAGGCTCGGCATTGTGTTTTTTATTACACAGCTGACCGTTTCCTACAGCATCCAATATTAATGTTGTATCACACAAACTTGTAGATAAAGAAAGTAATACTGACGGCCACTAAAACCAGAGGCATTTTTCTGTTAAAAACAAGACATTAGGAATACAAAAGTTTCTTTCCTAAGGTCATTATCACATAGTTTGAAACCTTAGATGTAGGTCATACCGAATGATGTTGTAAAATGCTAGCTAGGTTAAAAAATCGTGTATCGCGTTATTTAAAGTCATAGTAAACACAACTTTAGCTTTTTGGTCATTTTAAGTTTTAACTTAAAAAGTAAACAATTAAAATTGTTAACTTTGTTAAGTACTTTAGTAAACATAAGCCGAGTCGATCCATAGTCCAGTCCAGATATCAAACCGGAGGCCCTTTAGAGTTCAGTCCATACTTTCTAGTTGGCCAAATTGTTGTGAATGCAAGTGTTTACGAATTATGTCAGTTTAAAGAAAGCTAAGTTTTGGTAAGCCAAGATTAATTCACAATTTTATAATAATGAGGAACACTCAGTCTGCTCTGAATTTACAACACAACATTCTAGAACGTTTTCTTCAAGGCGTTCACCTGCCTATATGTTTGTGTCGTTACGATTGCGACCTTGGCTTCTACTCCCCCTTGATAGATCCAAACTTAGCTGCTGTGAAAAATTATTCATTTTTCTAGTTGTTAATTGGTTAATCGCGGTTTGAATTATAAAGTCAGCTGCATTGATTTAGGATTTATATACGAGTACTTTGTTTTGTTACACCTGGTTTACCTTTGGCTTGAGAACCGCCGAGGCGTAGCTAGAATGAATGTATGCATTGTGAAGATGTATAAATAGAAGTAAAGGTAGAAGAAGAAGTAGGCGTAGACATATAGGAAGGGGTAGTTGTGATTACACTCTGAAAATTGAGTTTTCCTCCTATTGTAGCCAAGTGCGAATCATTTAGTTCCCTACAAAAGAAATGTTTTGTACAAACCAAGGATGGCAGACGGCCACTTGCTGGGCCCTTTTACAGTCGTTACCATCATCTTCTAATCAAAATTTAACAGTTGTGCACCTAGTGTGGCTTTCCTTTTGAAAAGTAGGTGACAGATAAGAGTCCGAAATAGAAAGTGATCATTGATAACAACATTAAAACACAAGTTTATTGTATGCTTTACGTGATTATACGTTACCCTAATGGATGGGTAAGTTCACATTTCCTTTAAACCTTATGCTAATGGTCCGGCCAGTACTTATTAAGCGGCCCCCTTCGATTTCACCGAGGCAGCCTCCTGATAGTTGATCAACTGTACTTACCCTCTTCTTACAGCGGTTATCAGTCACACGCGCCCTCCAACGATTTTTTTCCATTTCGAAAACTACGTTTTGGTGGACGTCAATCAAATGTATCCATGACAATAACGGCGTCAAATTCTCAGAGTATCCGAGTTGCTCTTTCATATCTTTACTTGACTCGTCGATAAACAGAAACTGAGAAGTAAGACTTATAAAATCGTTTGAAGCGCCTTTTCGTTCGTCTCGCTCACGGGCAATGCTTTGAAGCTACAAATTTACAAACATTGTACAACCACAACAACATGAGAATGAACTAAATATAAATATAAACTTTATTACAGAATGAACTACAAAAGTCTAACTGCTAATCTCTTGCGGCTTTCGTTACCTTTTTATTACTGACATTCCCACGTGCCGTGTGGTTCTCTTGACGGTTTGCTTTGCATATAATTTGCCTGTCTGGTACTAGTATTCCAACCACGCTTGAAACTCGTCAAGATTGATCTCTGCATGCCTTGATTATCAGTATTTTAGCAAGGCGAATGACAAAAATTTCTGCGGTGAAAATAATCTGCATCCATAACAAGCTGATAAATAGTCAATCTCCACATAAAGCGACTCATTTCTGAGGCCAACTTTTTCAGCTACCTTGTATCTTTCCTTTCTTCAGCTTTCTTCGACTTTCTCTTTGGCGGATCGCTCACGGCACTAAATATTTTGTTTCGTACGCCGCCTTCTTCACAAACGTTTCGCTCGCAAAAAGTGTTTATGCTATGCAATTCAAAGACAAACCATGTTTCCTCTACATAAGAGCCCTCCATCTCAGCGAAATTGCAAATTACTTTGTCAGAATAACTGAGCGATTATTCCTGATCCAACGACGATCGAACATGGCCGTGAAACTGACACGACGAAATGAACACGAATATTGTCATGGATACATTTGATTGACGTCCACCAAACTTAGTTTTTGAAATGGCAAAAAATCGTTGAAGGGCGCGTGTGACTGATAACCGCTGTAATATGCAGCTCTTAATGTGTAGGTCTATTGTCAGTTATTCAGTTGACCTTAAAAGTGTAAAAAGGAAAAGGTGTACAATTTGTAGGGGAGGTTAATTAAGTCTCGTATAAGAGGGGGTATGGTTTTATGCTTTCAAATGGCAGATCTGTCGAAGACCTTTTGGCTGTTCAAATTTGATACGATTGACTAAATATTGAGCACGTAATGACGTTGGCTCTCTGGCATGGAAGTAAGAGGGTTAAATTGCAGACTGTCTTCTGTCATTGCAGGATATCCAAGTGTTAAAAGATGAAGTTCATGTTAAACCAGTGAGTGTAATTGTACCAGATTATGCGGGTGTGAGTGAATGCTCCATAATCAAGGGTGTGCTTTTGAAGAGCTTTTGAAGGAGCGTGATACAATAATGACCTCTAAAACTCACGTGGTGCTGTTACAAAAAATATAGCAATTCAAAAAGTTAACCGGTTGAAGTGTGCTGAAGTTTTCCTCCGGTAAAGTAATAAAGAAAACTAACGTTTGTACTTAAGAAATGCAGGGGAGTTTGATGTAAATAACTGCGATCTTTTTTACTCAAATGAATTTGCCCAAAAAACATGCAACCAGGCTAGTTAGTTCATTTCGGGGGTGTCTTTGTATTAGCTCAACAAGACGAACTAAACTAACAAATGAATTACTGCGATTCACTTTTTTTTTCGCTCCGAGAGTGCAATGATATTTTTCTATCTGCTATCTTTTTTTATCGATATTTAGGGTGACGATTTGATGACTTACTGCAAATACCAAACCATGGATAAAGACAAAATGGTTGTGGTAGGTTTGATTCTTTATTGAAAGGTATTACTTAAAGATTTCTCTTTCTTTACAACGACACTGTTCGTTTATTTCAAAACAACTTTCGTTAACTACAGGTGATGTACATGTATAGTCCTAAGAAGACAATAACCCCTTTAACAAACAGGAGAGAGATAAATCTCGTCACCGAAATTCTCCTATACAGCAGCTAACTCTTTTTTCCTGACTGCTACCGTTCATTCACACTGATTGAAACCTTTAAACAAAGGTCGCCTGTCTATAATTGCTCGACTTGGTTACTTTTGTCCTCAGATTGGGTGGCCATTGTGAAGATGTTTCACGATATTTGATGCAAACACCCTCCATTCAAGAAAGAGAGCTTTTTTTCAGTTTTATTTATTATCAAATGCGCCATATTTTTATGAAAACGATGTTCCTCATCGGACATATCAACACTTTAACTGACTCTGCTGGAAATAAAATCGTTGTTTTCTCGTCTTGTGAATAGCTTTGATGTTTATCGGGAGTAATAAGAATAGAAGTGTTTTACGTTACCAATCGAGCTGATTTGTAATAAATCTTGAGATGCATCTGATGCTTGTGGACATGCTTTTAAATAAGAGGCATTCCATTTTTTATGCCAGCTAAACTTTCAGGAAAGAATGCCAATGACCTTCCAAGTGCCACCTGAGTTGCTGGGGTGGAAACAGGACGTCAACAGGAATCAACCTATCCAGGCATTCCCAAGCGATCTCTTCTGTGCCACGAATACCGGTTTAAGGTGGCCGAGCACAGTTTTCAAGTGCCTATGCCTAATTCTCCATAACTTTTAAACTATTTATGCTTTGGCGCCCATTTTTTGCAAGAGCAAGGTTCATTACAGAAGTATTTATTTTCACATTGTGACTAAGGTGTGTGTTGTTGCCATGGTAACGGGGCTGGTTAAAAACAAGGCTTAAATAATGGTTAATGGTTTTTCGGTTTATATAAAAAAAATCCAGTCGTTAGATTGTTTTCATCTTTTGCATACTACGAATTGACATTTAATCTCTTCTGTCAACACTGTTCTAATAAAATTTTGACATAGGCAATTTCCGTAATTCGCCGTTAATCGTTTCCTGTATTATTAAAAATTCCCTATTTCAAAATTCAGATTTTTCGTGATAGATCATTCACGTGGTCTCTGATCTATTTTTTTTGGCAAATTTCTTGAAATTCTAATAACTAGATCCTTAGAAATCGGCACGTTTCTGCTAAAGCAATCGGTCTCAATGTTTCGAGCAACCGCGCATGCGTTGCATTTAACTGGGGTTTTTTCGGTAAAAAACAAAACCTGAAAATTGCTGGGTTCTTAACATATCGTTGTAATAAAATACTAAAGCCATCAATACACTACATGCAATTGTAGAGAAAAATAACACAGATAGTGCGGGTGTTGAGTAAATAAAATGATCGATCTATCGACGGCATGTTTGTTTTTTGAAATCCTTGGGCACGTGCTAAATTGCATCAGAAAAAGCGCGCGCTAACTGGCTAAAACTGTGTTCGGCCACATTAAGTTCTTTGTCTTCTTGCGGTCATGGTTAGAGAACAGTGAAGGTCTTGACACCAAGAACGCTTACCATTTTTTCGGGGGATCGCCTTGGGGAATAGAATGCGCTATTCTCTTTCTTTTTTATACAGCATGGGGCTTAAAGAATATTTGACCAGTTTCAACGCGTCTTTTTATGACCCTGTATTTTACTTGCTGTAACAAGAAAAGAACATTAAGAACACTGTTATGTTTTCTTTCTTTCATTCAGTGACTTAATTTAAACTTGGTTTGTGCTTGACGTTAGAGCACGGTTTGTGTCAATGAATATTGTATAAAATTGATTGTGTAACATTTAGGGTGGTGCGGCTACATCTGAGGAGATGTGTTTGAGTATGTTATTTTACTACCCACGGATGGTAAAAGAACCAAGCTGCAACAGCATTCAATTCAAACCAGTCCATGATTTCATTGGAAAGTACTTGTAAGTGTTTTCAATACGGTGAAATCATACTATTGTTAAAAGGAGAGTTCCGCGATTTGATTGGTGGAGGCATTCGTGTTTTATGAACCTACCAATCTTCAGTTTTCGAATGTAACGAGTTGCAAAGTTTAGCTAGATCTTGAGATGCCAAATTCTCCTCGTGGTGTCAGTCTCTTTACAATAACAATTACGATGTATGTTGAGAATATCAATGAGAATTAAATTTACAGGACAGTAAAACTCGCAGATTAGAACTTACAGCAAATTATAAAAGGCAGTAAAAAAGTGCCATTTTGTTTCTCTTGGTTGGACTGGCAGCTATAACTTCATTTCTGAATTCAAAAATTGCGCTACATGTACTTCTTTCGCCCGCAAACAACGCATTGACAATTTCAGCTCTACTTGTATTCTCTTGAAAGATAACAATCCACACTAAAGTTATTACAATAATGAATTGAATATAACTTGGTTGTAAACTTCATTAACTGACAACAATATTTGACCACACTGGAAACAAACTTCACCTTATAAGCTAGCTATAGGCGGTTGAGTAGATGATAAATATTGAGTTAGACATCAAAAGGTTACTATCCTTAATTTTTTTCTCCTTATTTCAGTCCTAACCTTAAACCAC
>JAHPZR010015993.1:15000-18035 GCA_019787425.1 Platygyra sinensis | reverse complement strand
TAGTGCTTCGGATTATTTTAGAGTTGAGGTCAGAATACGTTAGTGTTGGCGCAGTGTTAGGACAAGGAAAAACAATCTCGACTTAGGAAATCTAGTGCACAAATCGATTCATAAATCAAGTCAATGAATAGTGCCTAGAGATAGAGGCTGAACGTTTTGCAAATTGGCTACGTCAGTGACTTAAATGTTTCTATGTGAAATTATTTTTTTGGTAAAAAACTGCTCGTTCCATGAAATGATTATTTCTGACAAACACTGAAAGAGGAAGCCTTAAGCTAACATGCTGCTCATGCCGAAAGAAAAGTATATGAAACGGAAAATTTATCAGCAAAGGAAGCTGAAATACAAAGCAAAACTTACATTTGAGCTGAAGTTTTCTTCTTCCTAACCTGCGATCAGGTGTTTCTTTGTCTTCAGTTTTTTCTTTGCGTCGGGCTCGATCCTGTCACAACTCAAAGTAATCATCTGCTTGGAAATCCATGATACACCACGGAACGCTTGCTTGCCATTTAACCCACCTGCGATTTGTCTTTGGCATCTGTTTGGCCTGTAAAAATGGATTTCAATGTGTTTAATTTATTTCACCTAAAACAACTCGGTACAGGTCAAATCTCAAGGACTTTGCTGCCTGGCCTTTCTCGCGAGTCCCCGGCCGTGTCTGAGTCACACTAGACGCGCTATAAGTCACGCACACAATGCTCATGGCGCTTTACGTACGAAAGATTATTATGGGATATCCCAGAAATTTTTGGAGCGAAGCTTGTGGGATGGCTGATTTCAAGAAAATAATAAGAGTCTAGAAAGCAGTTCTAATTTCCAAAACGGACACACGCTGAAGTTTGGCAAATGAGCCATGAATCCAGGACGGATGCTTTGTTTTGGAAGAAGCGTTTCTAGACTCTACTGCCTGGCTCACTTGTTCTTCAGTGGCTAAGTTAACGCGCTCTTAAACCATGATCTCGGAACAAAAACACTCCTCGGTTCTTTGAGGAATGCTAGGTGACTTAACGAGGGTCAAAGGCTTAATGATGCCAAATCTCCTACCAGGCAGGGCACAAATATTCCTCGAATAAGCTTCGAATATCGGTGGAAATAACAAGCAAACTCTGCTGAATTAACAGGTAAGCTCTGAATTTGTGTTATTGAAGTAATCGATGCTTTGCGTGCCAAAAGCCGACGTCACAATGGCCAGCTAAAAAAAACATCACTACCAGTAAAAACGGCAATTTAATTACAGACACGAAGAAGGATTTGAAAGAAGAAGAATAACAACAACAAAAAAGATTTCACCGACTCGAATCGAGCCTTCGAATGTCACCTCAAAACAAATTCGAATCAATTTCGTTTGGCGCATTATCCAACTGAGCTAACAAAGCAGCAGTGAGAAATATCGTGTTATATAGTGACTCATCCTTTGAGCAAAACAAAACGTTCTTTTGTTTTCATTTAACAAATAGATATCCAAAAGATGCCACTTGGAAACTGAGGGTTGTTTGCATACGTCATATCTCGGAAAACGAAGAGCAAACCAGCGAAAAAAAATACACGTTGATGTTTTTCAAACTGATATGAAGCCACATGCAAACATTCAGCTAATTTGGAGCAAGAGACAAAAAACAACCAAAATCATCACTTACTCCCCTTTTTCCACTAGCTTCTTCAAATTATTATTATTAATTTTTCTGATAAATACTATGAATGTAAGGTCTTAAGGGTTCAAGCCCCACACTCCAAAATTAATTCTTTTACATTTTTTCTTTTTATTTCATGAAAAATGACAAGTTCTATGAACTAACTTTTTAAAATTATTTTAAACTTTGGAAAAAAGTATATTTATACATTTTAGATGTGGATGGCTGCCATCTTGGATTTTTGTGTTAAGGGATTGTATAGGCATTTGGTCAAAATTTTGAGAGTCTAAAAGACTTTCTTTCACTTAGTTTGTAGCTATGGCGACCAGAAAATAGTGTAAACATGTGGAACTTACTTTGGCTATCTAAGCTGCTGATTTATCTGTAGTGAAAATGAGCATTTACAAAAGCATATTTCCTAATGCCTCTTTCAAAAAAGCCTCAAAATCATGAGTTAAATATATATTTTTCAACAAGCTTGATTGTAGCTTTGTGCCACGCAATGCTGTAACTCTGAAATTCAAAATGCTCTGGTTTTCAAATGAAGCACGCCATTTAGCTATAAAGTTCTAAACAGACAAAAATTTAGCACCTGTTATGCCTAAAAAAAAGTCACGCAGTCACCAACGAACACAGTCACGTAGACCGTTGCTTCGCCTGTATGCAACCCATTGATTCATTTTACCTGACCTTCTTACCTTGACCCGCAGTATGAGAATTGCCAGTTTCGCCCATTTCATCTAGTCTGTCAGGGCACAGAGCGTCTTTCACAGGATCCAGTTGACCCTGTTTTTTGCTCATCTCGATTTGGATTTGATCACTGTAGAAGAGCAAACAATTAGTTGAGAATTTTTCTAGACTAACTAATCAGTGTATTAGCTTGTGTGAGCTTGGATCAAATGGTCTGTTCTGCTGGGAAATCAAAGGTCACCTATGTGGGTGTGACATAACCATTTGACTCTTGTTCTGGCAACACATTTTGGCAGAGATCATATACATGACATACAAAGCCGCTAGCTGCAAGTAGCATGGGCGCAGAAACGATTGTCTTCTGACGGCCATACTAATCGCTGCTTGCTGCTTCCCTGCTTGCTGCTTCCCCACTCACTGCTTGCATGTTATGTTTGAGGTCATGCTCACATGCTCATGTATTTAGTGTTTTTCCCCACATACTTCTGAGCAAAAGAGATACTGCTCACAGTCTAAGATGGCCGGTCCTTTAAGTTTTGTTCTTTTTTCTATTGCCACTCAAAGAGCAAGGGCATGGTTGTCCTCTTTACCTGTTACTAGCTGGATGTTCGCAGCCATTATTTGTGTTCTGGATGTTTCTTTAGGCCTTTCTCCCCTTTTTCTACACTCCTTCATAGTAGACCTAGGTAAGTGATCTCTCTTTTGTTAAATTAT
>JAHPZR010015993.1:0-10000 GCA_019787425.1 Platygyra sinensis | reverse complement strand
ATTGAATTTGAGAAAGTAAATACATAAATAAATAAATGACATGATCATGATGATTTTTACAAACTAGTGGAAGATGGGAAGAGGCTCATGTCACTGTTGTTTTCTTGTGCATGTGGTAACAGATGAAAGCAATAATTTAACAAAAGAGAGATCACTTACCTAGGTCTACTATGAAGGAGTGTAGAAAAAGGGGAGAAAGGCCTAAAGAAACATCCAGAACACAAATAATGGCTGCGAACATCCAGCTAGTAACAGGTAAAGAGGACAACCATGCCCTTGCTCTTTGAGTGGCAATAGAAAAAAGAACAAAACTTAAAGGACCGGCCATCTTAGACTGTGAGCAGTATCTCTTTTGCTCAGAAGTATGTGGGGAAAAACACTAAATACATGAGCATGTGAGCATGACCTCAAACATAACATGCAAGCAGTGAGTGGGGAAGCAGCAAGCAGGGAAGCAGCAAGCAGCGATTAGTATGGCCGTCAGAAGACAATCGTTTCTGCGCCCATGCTACTTGCAGCTAGCGGCTTTGTATGTCATGTATATGATCTCTGCCAAAATGTGTTGCCAGAACAAGAGTCAAATGGTTATGTCACACCCACATAGGTGACCTTTGATTTCCCAGCAGAACAGACCATTTGATCCAAGCTCACACAAGCTAATACACTGATTAGTTAGTCTAGAAAAATTCTCAACTAATTGTTTGCTCTTCTACAGTGATCAAATCCAAATCGAGATGAGCAAAAAACAGGGTCAACTGGATCCTGTGAAAGACGCTCTGTGCCCTGACAGACTAGATGAAATGGGCGAAACTGGCAATTCTCATACTGCGGGTCAAGGTAAGAAGGTCAGGTAAAATGAATCAATGGGTTGCATACAGGCGAAGCAACGGTCTACGTGACTGTGTTCGTTGGTGACTGCGTGACTTTTTTTTAGGCATAACAGGTGCTAAATTTTTGTCTGTTTAGAACTTTATAGCTAAATGGCGTGCTTCATTTGAAAACCAGAGCATTTTGAATTTCAGAGTTACAGCATTGCGTGGCACAAAGCTACAATCAAGCTTGTTGAAAAATATATATTTAACTCATGATTTTGAGGCTTTTTTGAAAGAGGCATTAGGAAATATGCTTTTGTAAATGCTCATTTTCACTACAGATAAATCAGCAGCTTAGATAGCCAAAGTAAGTTCCACATGTTTACACTATTTTCTGGTCGCCATAGCTACAAACTAAGTGAAAGAAAGTCTTTTAGACTCTCAAAATTTTGACCAAAATGCCTATACAATCCCTTAACACAAAAATCCAAGATGGCAGCCATCCACATCTAAAATGTATAAATATACTTTTTTCCAAAGTTTAAAAATAATTTTAAAAAGTTAGTTCATAGAACTTGTCATTTTTCATGAAATAAAAAGAAAAAAAGGTAAAAGAATTAATTTTGGAGTGTGGGGCTTGAACCCTTAAGACCTTACATTCATAGTATTTATCAGAAAAATTAATAATAATAATTTGAAGAAGCTAGTGGAAAAAGGGGATAAGTGATGATTTTGGTTGTTTTTTGTCTCTTGCTCCAAATTAGCTGAATGTTTGCATGTGGCCTTCATATCAGTTGAAAAACATCAACGTGTATATTTTTTCGCTGGTTTGCTCTTCGTTTTCGAGATATGACGTATGCAAACAACCCTCAGTTTTCCAAGTGGCATCTTTTGGATATCTATTGTTAAATGAAAAACAAAAGAAACGTTTTGTTTTGCTCAAGGATGAAGTCACTATATAACACGATAATTTCTCACTGCTGCTTTGTTAGCTCAAGTGGATAATGCGCCAAACGAAATTGATTCGAATTTGTTTTGAGGTGACATTCGAAGGCTCGATTCGAGGTCGGTGAAATCTTTTTTGTTGTTGTTATTCTTCTTCTTTCAAAATCCTTCTTCGTGTCTGTAATTAAATTGCCGTTTTTACTGGTAGTGATGTTTTTTTAGCTGCCATTGTGACGTCGGCTTTTGGCACGCAAAGCATCGATTACTTCAATAACACAAATTCAGAGCTTACCTGTTAATTCAGCAGAGTTTGCTTGTTATTTCCACCGATATTCGAAGCTTATTCGAGGAATATTTGTGCCCTGCCTGGTAGGAGATTTGGCATCATTAAGCCTTTGACCCTCGTTAAGTCACCTAGCATTCCTCAAAGAACCGAGGAGTGTTTTTGTTCCGAGATCATGGTTTAAGAGCGCGTTAACTTAGCCACTGAAGAACAAGTGAGCCAGGCAGTAGAGTCTAGAAACGCTTCTTCCAAAACAAAGCATCCGTCCTGGATTCATGGCTCATTTGCCAAACTTCAGCGTGTGTCAGTTTTGGAAATTAGAACTGCTTTCTAGACTCTTATTATTTTCTTGAAATCAGCCATCCCACAAGCTTCGCTCCAAAAATTTCTGGGATATCCCATAATAATCTTTCGTACGTAAAGCGCCATGAGCATTGTGTGCGTGACTTATAGCGCGTCTAGTGTGACTCAGACACGGCCGGGGACTCGCGAGAAAGGCCAGGCAGCAAAGTCCTTGAGATTTGACCTGTACCGAGTGTTTAGGTGAAATAAATTAAACACATTGAAATCCATTTTTACAGGCCAAACAGATGCCAAAGACAAATCGCAGGTGGGTTAAATTGGCAAGCAAGCGTTCCGTGGTGTATCATGGATTTCCAAGCAGATGATTACTTTGAGTTGTGACAGGATCGAGCCCGACGCAAAGAAAAAACTGAAGACAAAGAACACCTGATCGCAGGTTAGGAAGAAGAAAACTTCAGCTCAAATGTAAGTTTTGCTTTGTATTTCAGCTTTCCTTTGCTGATAAATTTTCCGTTTCATATACTTTCTTTCGGCATGAGCAGCATGTTAGCTTAAGGCTTCCTCTTTCAGTGTTGTCAGAAATAATCATTTCATGGAACGAGCAGTTTTTTACCAAAAAAATAATTTCACATAGAAACATTTAAGTCACTGACGTAGCCAATTTGCAAAACGTTCAGCCTCTATCTCTAGGCACTATTCATTGACTTGATTTATGAATCGATTTGTGCACTAGATTTCCTAAGTCGAGATTGTTTTCCTTGTCCTAACACTGCGCCAACACTAACGTATTCTGACCTCAACTCTAAACTAATCCGAAGCACTAACCCTAAGCAATAACTTTAACCTTGAACACTAGCCCTAACCCTAAAAATAAGCGCTAGCGCAAACCCTAAGCAATAACTTTAACCTTGAACACTAGCCCTAACCATAAAAATAAGCGCTACCCTAAGCAATAACTTTAAAACCCTAACCTTCAACGTTAACCCTACTTTTGAGCGGTAACCCTAACCCTGACTCTAATAAAACTGGGAACTCTTAACCCAAGGAATTAAAGTCAGCATTTGAAAAAAAACTTAAAAGAGAAACAACGCTAATAGTATTGTGTAACAAAGCAGTTCCAAAAGACGCGGACTGTGACATGCAAGTGTTTTAGAATACGCAATAGAAATGAACTGTGTTTGCCATGTTCAATTTCAGCGAAAAATCTAGCGGACATTCTTGCATGTGGCCTTTCAACTGAGCTTTCGTGTTGCGTGAAATGAACTTTTCACAGTTCTCTAAGTGAAATCAAAGTTCTTGGTGTAGTGTTTAGCGTTACACCATGGCGTGACATGCCTTGCGTCATGTACCAAAGCAGGCTGGGAATAAAAAGCATTCTAACATGTGATTACAACATGGCCGGTGTGTTGACTTTGTGTCGTCTTGTGTGATACACACCCTCGTTTAAAACATTACATTGGCGACGAGGATCGGCAAAAAAATTCGCTCCAAGATACTCTTAATTGTCTGTGTGACTGAGTGTCTAACCTTTGTGATGGCTACCCCGATTCCACAATTCGAACCATTCGACATACACGCGGACGGCGCGATTGCCCAACGATGGCGAAAATGGATCAAACGACTTGAAAACCTCTTTGTTGCCGCCGCCATTAGTGATAAGAAGAGACAGCGAGCTCTCTTACTGTACCATGCTGGAGAAGAAGTATCTGAAATCCTTGACACTGCCGGACACCGGTGGACGATTTTGAAACGGCCAAAACGAAGTTGAACATGTACTTTGACCCGAAGAAGAATGTGGAATTTGAGATCTTCACGTTTTCGGCAAGTGAAGCAAAACCTAGGTGAAACCATGAATTCGTACCACTCTCTTTTTTTTTTTTTTTTTTTTAATTATCTCAAACTTTATTCTACAATACACTAAAGATACTTCAGTAAAATACAATGTGGACGTTACTAACAAGCTACAACTACATGTTTAGAGTACAATATTAATACTACTTATAGTACTGCAGCTACAAACAATACTAACAATACAAAAAAAAAAAGAAAGCAGTAAGTACTGGCTACAAAATAAAGTACAGACTAAATACAACTTACTGAAAAAGAGATAATGGTAAAATAAATAAATAACAATCGAAAAAAAGGGAAAACGTATTAAAAGAAGTCTTTCCATTTACTGTTGAAGTTGTCAATGTTTTTATTTTTAACTGCTATTTGTTGAAGAGCATCCAATTTATTCTTCAAAAAAGAAGGAAAGCCATCAAAGGATACCTCATTGGAGTCTTGGGTTGTGCAGAAGATATAATATTTGGCTACGAGGGTTATGTAATTTAAAGTGTCTTTTGATTTGTGGCGTTATCATGCCAACCAAAAAGAACGTCGCGTTCAGTAGGAGTCATGATCTTTCTGTGATTTGCGAACCACCAACTTTGAAAAGCAATCCAAAATTTGGAAACTACAGGACACTGGTAAAGAAGGTGAGCCAATGTTTGCGCTTGCATTTTACATAAGTGACAGGTTTCGGAATCACATAGCTTCATACGAAAAAGAGAGCATTTGGTTGGAAGTATATTGTGGATAATCTTATATTGGAAAATTTGAAGTTTTGTTTCAAGCGTAATTACAAAGGGGAGGTTATAAACATCTTTTAGGCAATCATTGGAGAAACCGTAACGTAACAATCTTGGCTCGGCAGTTGGAGGTTGAAAGTAGTGATTTGTTATTGCTGCATAAACGGAACGGGTAGTGATACTTTTGGGCAAGAGAGGATTCTGTGACGTTTTCATTTTCAATTGGCATTTTTGTGGATTTGATTTCACGTTTCCAGCTGGGCGGAATAGCATTTATAAGACCATAGTAGGCTGTGAATGGGACTTTTAAGTGAAAAGTTTGTTGAAATACGTCATATGGTAAGAAACTGTGGTCTTCATTAAGTAGGTTCTTAATATGAGTGATTCCACTTTGGTGCCAATGTTTTAAATAGATCATATGTTTATTTATTAAAATGTTTTGGTTATTCCAGATTATTTCGTTTTGCTTTGGTATATTGTCTTCTGAGATTATGGGTTTATTTTCCTGCCAGTATTTTAGTATCTCGTGATAGAAAGGGGGAACAGTATTTAAATGAAGTAACTTTAAGTCGTATCTGCAGTTCAGCAAGAAAGAGAAACCGCCATATTGCCGGAAGAAGTGTTCGATGAGAATTTTCCAAGAGGAGTGACAATTTTGACGTATTCTATTGACCCAGGCAATTTTAAGCGCGGTTTCCATTGTTTGAAAGTCAATCATTTTTAAGCCGCCTTTATTTTTTTCACCAATGATTGTCGCTTTTTTAATTTTGGGGGGCTTATTTTCCCAAATAAAATTAAAAATCATGGTGTTGACCGCTCCAGACAAGTAACTAGGTGAACTGAGGTTTGAGCTGTTGAAAATCAATTTGGATAAGGCTAAAGTTTTGACGATGTTTATTCTGCCGATTAAGGTTAGTTTTCTATTTTTCCAGATATTTAAAATCTTTTCCATACTTCGCAATTTTTCGTCGAAGTTAAGCTTGGCGGCTTTAGTTGCGTCGTAGGAAAAGAAAACGCCTAAGGCACAAATGGGGTCAACGGGCCAACTGATATTAAACGGAGTGTCACGTCTGTTTTTCCACTGGCCAAGCCACATCGCTTCAGTTTTGGAGGCATTAACTTCCAGGCCGGAAACAGTTTTAAACTGGTCCAGCAGTTTAAGTAAGTGTGAAATAGATTCTGTGTCTCGAAGAAAAACCGTGGTGTCATCCGCATACATGGTCGTTTTTACTTCGTGGTTTCCTATTATTATTCCATTTATGCGATCGTGGGTTCTAATAGCCCTGGCGAGAAGATCAAGACCAATAACAAAAAGAAGACCTGACAGTGGACACCCTTGTCTTACTCCACGTGTTAATGGAAAGAAGTGAGAAGCGTGGCCATTGTTTAGAACACAGCTGGAAATGTTGGAATATATAGTCTTAAACCATTGCAAAAAATTTGGCCCAAAGTTGAACAACGCGAGGGCTTTTTCCAAGTAATTCCACTCAATGGTATCAAAAGCTTTCCGGAAATCCACAAATACTGCAATAACCTGGGGACTTTTCGTATTCCCAAAAAACATAAAGATAAAACCATCCTTGAAAATCTTAGACCAATATCCCTTCTAAACGTAGATTACAAAATTCTCACCAAAGTTCTGGCAATTCGTTTAGAAAAAGTATTACCTAAAATAATAAACCTTGACCAAACCGGTTACGTAAAAGGACGTTACATTGGAGAAAATATTAGACTAATACAAGATCTGATGTTTTACTTGGAAAAAGAAAATTCCCCAGGTATTGCAGTATTTGTGGATTTCCGGAAAGCTTTTGATACCATTGAGTGGAATTACTTGGAAAAAGCCCTCGCGTTGTTCAACTTTGGGCCAAATTTTTTGCAATGGTTTAAGACTCTATATTTCAACATTTCCAGCTGTGTTCTAAACAATGGCCACGCTTCTCACTTCTTTCCATTAACGCGTGGAGTGAGACAAGGGTGTCCACTGTCAGGTCTTCTTTTTGTTATTGGTCTTGATCTTCTCGCCAGGGCTATTAAAACCCACGATCGCATAAATGGAATAATAATAGGAAACCACGAAGTAAAAACGACCATGTATGCGGATGACACCACGGTTTTTCTTCGAGACACAGAATCTATTTCACACTTACTTTAACTGCTGGACCAGTTTAAAACTGTTTCCGGCCTGGAAGTTAATGCCTCCAAAACTGAAGCGATGTGGCTTGGCAAGTGGAAAAACAGACGTGACACTCCGTTTAACATCAGTTGGCCCGTTGACCCCATTTGTGCCTTAAGCGTTTTCTTTTCCTACGACGCAACTAAAGCCGCCAAGCTTAACTTCGACGAAAAATTGCGAAGTATGGAAAATATTTTAAATATCTGGAAAAATAGAAAACTAACCTTAATCGGCAGAATAAACATCGTCAAAACTTTAGCCTTATCCAAATTGATTTTCAACGGCTCAAACCTCAGTTCACCTAATTACTTGTCTGGAGCGGTCAACACCATGATTTTTAATTTTATTTGGGAAAATAAGCCCCCCAAAATTAAAAAAGCGACAATCATTGGTGAAAAAAATAAAGGCGGCTTAAAAATGATTGACTTTCAAACAATGGAAACCGCGCTTAAAATTGCCTGGGTCAATAGAATACGTCAAAATTGTCACTCCTCTTGGAAAATTCTCATCGAACACTTCTTCCGGCAATATGGCGGTTTCTCTTTCTTGCTGAACTGCAGATACGACTTAAAGTTACTTCATTTAAATACTGTTCCCCCCTTCTATCACGAGATACTAAAATACTGGCAGGAAAATAAACCCATAATCTCAGAAGACAATATACCAAAGCAAAACGAAATAATCTGGAATAACCAAAACATTTTAATAAATAAACATATGATCTATTTAAAACATTTGCACCAAAGTGGAATCACTCATGTTAAGAACCTACTTAATGAAGACCACAGTTTCTTACCATATGACGTATTTCAACAAACTTTTCACTTAAAAGTCCCGTTCACAGCCTACTATGGTCTTATAAATGCTATTCCGCCCAGCTGGAAACGTGAAATCAAATCCACAAAAATGCCAATTGAAAATGAAAACGTCACAGAATCCTCTTTGCTCAAAAGTATCACTACCCGTTCCGTTTATGCAGCAATAACAAATCACTACTTTCAACCTCCAACTGCCGAGCCAAGATTGTTACGTTACGGTTTCTCCAATGATTGCCTAAAAGATGTTTATAACCTCCCCTTTGTAATTACGCTTGAAACAAAACTTCAAACTTTCCAATATAAGATTATCCACAATATACTTCCAACCAAATGCTCTCTTTTTCGTATGAAGCTATGTGATTCCGAAACCTGTCACTTATGTAAAATGCAAGCGCAAACATTGGCTCACCTTCTTTACCAGTGTCCTGTAGTTTCCAAATTTTGGATTGCTTTTCAAAGTTGGTGGTTCGCAAATCACAGAAAGATCATGACTCCTACTGAACGCGACGTTCTTTTTGGTTGGCATGATAACGCCACAAAATCAAAAGACACTTTAAATTACATAACCCTCGTAGCCAAATATTATATCTTCTGCACAACCCAAGACTCCAATGAGGTATCCTTTGATGGCTTTCCTTCTTTTTTGAAGAATAAATTGGATGCTCTTCAACAAATAGCAGTTAAAAATAAAAACATTGACAACTTCAACAGGTAAATGGAAAGACTTTCTTTTAATACGTTTTCCCCTTTTTTCGATTGTTATTTATCTATTTCACCCATTATCTCTTTTTCAGTAAGTGTGATATTTAAGTCTGTACTTTATATTGTTGTAGCCAGTACTTTACTTGCTTTCTTTTTTTTTGGTATTGTTCAGTATTGGTTTGGAGCTGCAAGTACTATAAGTAGTATTAATATTGTACCTCCCTATTAACCAGTGTAGTTGTTAGCTTAGTTAGTAACGTCCCACATTGTGATTTTTACTGAAGGTATCTTTAGGTGTATTGTAGAATAAAGTTTGAGATAATTAAAAAAAAAAAAAAAAAAAAGAGAGTGGTACGAATTCATGGTTTCACCTAGGTTTTGCTTCACTTGCCGAAAACGTGAAGATCTCAAATTCCACATTCTTCTTCGGGTCAAAGTACATGTTCAACTTCGTTTTGGCCGTTTCAAAATCGTCACCGGTGTCCGGCAGTGTCAAGGATTTCAGATACTTCTTCTCCAGCATGGTACAGTAAGAGAGCTCGCTGTCTCTTCTTATCACTAATGGCGGCGGCAACAAAGAGGTTTTCAAGTCGTTTGATCCATTTTCGCCATCGTTGGGCAATCGCGCCGTCCGCGTGTATGTCGAATGGTTCGAATTGTGGAATCGGGGTAGCCATCACAAAGGTTAGACACTCAGTCACACAGACAATTAAGAGTATCTTGGAGCGAATTTTTTTGCCGATCCTCGTCGCCAATGTAATGTTTTTAAAACGAGGGTGTGTATCACACAAGACGACACAAAGTCAACACACCGGCCATGTTGTAATCACATGTTAGAATGCTTTTTATTCCCAGCCTGCTTTGGTACATGACGCAAGGCATGTCACGCCATGGTGTAACGCTAAACACTACACCAAGAACTTTGATTTCACTTAGAGAACTGTGAAAAGTTCATTTCACGCAACACGAAAGCTCAGTTGAAAGGCCACATGCAAGAATGTCCGCTAGATTTTTCGCTGAAATTGAACATGGCAAACACAGTTCATTTCTATTGCGTATTCTAAAACACTTGCATGTCACAGTCCGCGTCTTTTGGAACTGCTTTGTTACACAATACTATTAGCGTTGTTTCTCTTTTAAGTTTTTTTTCAAATGCTGACTTTAATTCCTTGGGTTAAGAGTTCCCAGTTTTATTAGAGTCAGGGTTAGGGTTACCGCTCAAAAGTAGGGTTAACGTTGAAGGTTAGGGTTTTAAAGTTATTGCTTAGGGTAGCGCTTATTTTTATGGTTAGGGCTAGTGTTCAAGGTTAAAGTTATTGCTTAGGGTTTTGCGCTAGCGCTTATTTTTAGGGTTAGGGCTAGTGTTCAAGGTTAAAGTTATTGCTTAGGGT
>JAHPZR010015992.1:0-11313 GCA_019787425.1 Platygyra sinensis | reverse complement strand
GACATCAAAATTTCCCCAGCTTATTGGCTGGCTTAGCTAAAAGTGCGAAATTTGTATTTTCAATCGTAATTGCAAGCAGAACTTGCAGTTTTTTCTCAGATTCACCAATGTACACTTAATTGTTATGCTCATAACTACTCACGTGCATAATTTCAAGAGAAAATGAAACAGAAAAGTATTATTTCTGACAAACATTTCAGACGACTGGTGCAATTAGGGTAATAGGACACTACAGACTTTGAGATGTTCATTGTTCTTGTTTATATTCCAGGTATCATGTTGACATCCGATCTCATGTCCGTGCAAACAAAACAGTGCGCATTTTCGTTGTTCTTAGGTAAAAAATATTCATTATACATTGAAAGAACGGTCAATAAAACTGAGCTTGAGAAAACAGATTCATAACATATTTTGCTACACAAAACATTAGACGACAAAGTAAAAATAAGGCTATTGTTGATTTCAGTCTCATAAAAGTTGTCCGAGGTCATTAAACAGTTCATCCTCAAACACGTTCATCAAAGGCACAGGATTGTATCCATCGTCTGTTTCAAGTTCCAGACTCCCACTTGATACAGATTCAAATGTTTTTATCAGGAAAAGCAATTCCTTGGCGGTAAAATTGCACCCATGGGCTACAAGCATATGTATATTTTCACTTGAGCGTAGACTTGCGACAGCTAGAATTGTAAAATTCCAGTTTCCAGAGATGTTCACACGTTCCAAGTAGGGTAAAGCACTTTTGATATGGAAAATTGAACTCTGCGCCAAATTTTCACAATAAGGAATTTCCAGAAACTCAAAATTTGGTGCATTACGCATGATTTGTTGGAAATGGTGATTTGAAATGTTTGTCAATGCCATACTTAAGTGCATCAATGCCCCAAACATCTTGAGTGGAATAAATTGATACAGGCTTCCAATCCCCGAAAGATCCAAATCATCCCACTCCAGTTCTTTCGGATATGATCCTCTCATTATCATTGTCCACCACTCAAAACTTACTCCTGCCATTCGTGTTAAGTCATCTTTGTCCAGAAAACGAAAACCTTCAAACCACAGCACTAAGGATACATCCATTTCGGAATTAAGTTGTCTTGCTGCAGAGCATGAGACTTAAAACCCTCAAACACTCTGTTTTTTACATGCCTCATCTTGCTTGCTGTTTTTACACCTACTGAATTGCTTTATTATTGGTGCAGTGCTCTAAGTTTCCTGTCCCCTGTGGGATTTTTTTTCTACCAGCATTTGAACATTTCATGAAGGAAACTGCATTTCTATGAATAGATCAATACCATGTACATATACATTATATATATCAATCAGTTTCAGTTGTATAATTTGCCGTTTTCTTTCCTTTAGAAATGAAATAATGACATAATATTGTACTTTTTCACGCATTTATCACGGTTACAAAACAAGGTGGCAAAAACTGTTATGCAAATCATTGTATGTGCCCATTGTGTCCTACTTTTCCCACTAATAAAAACGCTAGTGCTCTGCCTCATGCTTGCTTGACTGCACGCATGCTGAAACTTGAAGTGCGTATTTGTCGAGCTTCCCTACCTACAATGGACAAAACGTGAGTAAAATTGATTCTTGTTCATGATTCTTCCATCTAGTGGTATCAAGAGAACTGCTGAAGAGTCGGGGTCCAGCCAAGATCAGGAGCCCTCAAAGCTCAGGGAGGCAACTTATGTGAGAACTACCTTCCATAGTTAGGTGACTTTTTTGTTGCTGTGTTCTTTTGAAAAAATCTAAGGCCATCTCCAATCTTGGGAATTGTGGGAATGTAATATACCATTCATCCATGTGAAATGTTGGTGTTAAGTCACACTTCACACACGGAAATATTTTGAACTCAAATCTACTTTTGTAGTAGTGCTGGTCTGGAAGACAAATTTATTTGGAGCCATTTTTTCTTTCAAACAGACACGACCTACAGTATAGTAACACCAACTATATTATATCTAACCCAGGTGTCTACCCTCAGGAGAGTGTATGGGAAAATCTCGAACTTTCCAAAGAAGCACACAGCCTTTCACCAAAAGCAAAATGGTGATTCCTTCAACCAAATTGGCAAGAAGCTTGGAGTGGTAGAGGCCACCGTTGAGATCTATGTCATAGATTTGATTGCTGGCGGACTTGGTGGCAAAGAAGAACACTTGAGGCTTTTCACTGAGTTGGAGCATTTGAAGAAGTTGAAGAGAAATTAACCCAGAGTGGAATAACACTGAGGCAAATTTCTGAGGAAACAAGCCTTGGTCGATACAATGAAATTTGTGCAATCATTGCAGTAATGATCAATGGCTTTGAACTACAAGTCTCACATTGAGATAATTCTGTCTAACTTACACTTCACATAGGCCTTAAGAGAAGATGATTGTCTCGTACACCAGCTTGAAAGGTTCTGGGACGTAGAGAATGCTGGAGTGATTTCTGAAACCAAGCTTAGTATGACAATGGAGGACAAAAGGGCACTTGCAATCATGGAACAATCTGTGAAACTTGAAGGTGGCCATTATCAAATTGCACTCCCATGGAGACAGTACCCACCATTCCTGCCTTACAACCATTTCATTGTTGAACGCAGACTGCAAGCACTCAAGAACAGGCTCCTGCAAGATGGCAAGCTCCTTGAGAATTATAAGGCCACCATGGAACAATATCTTTCCATGGGTCATGCAAGAAGAGTGCCACTTGACGAAATCAGCATACAAGATAAGCCACTTTGGTACCTTCCTCATCACCCTGTGCTGAACTAACCTGGAAAGACACGAGTAGTGTTTGATTGTGCTGCTAAACATAACGGAACATCTCTGAATGATCAGCTCCTTACTGGACCAGATTTGACCAATTTTATCGTTGGTGTGCTAATGAGATTTCATGAAGAGCAAGTTGCATTGTAGGCTGATATCAAGTGCATGTTCCATCAGATCCGTGTAGCACCAGAAGACCGTGATGCATTCAGATTCCTTTGGTGGCCGAACGGAGACTTGACCCAACAACCAAATGACCATCGAATGGAGGTCCATTTGTTTGGCACAACATCGTCTCCACATTGTTCTAGCCTTGCACTAAGAAAGACAGCAGAAGACAACATAAGTGAATTCTCAGAAGATGTAGTCAACACTGTCAAAAGGAACTTTTATGTTGATGACTGTCTGAAATCGGCTAGATCAGTTGGAAATGCTGTCAAAGTTGTTCACCAGCTCCGAGAAATCCCCTCCAGAGGCAGTTTTCAACTCACCAAGTGGTCATGCAATAGATCCAAAGTTCTGGATACAATTCCGCAAGAGGAGAAAGCTCCATCAGTGCTAGATCTTGACCTGGACAAGGATAAGCTGCCAGTGCAACGTACATTGGGGCTCCATTGGGATATGGAGAGTGACAAGTTCATATCCAAGGTTGCTCTTAAAGACAGACCAAACACCCACTGTGGTATACTATCCTTGACCAGTTCTGTTTATGATCCACTTGGGTTCGTTGCACCAGTAGTCCTTCCAGTCAAGAATTTGCTGCAAGATCTCTGCAGAGAGAAACGTGGATGGGACAATTCAATCAGCGATTGTGATGGTGAAAGGTGGGAAAAGTGGAAGAGTCAGTTGGCCAATCTCCCCCTGATAACAGTAGACAGATGCGTTAGACAGGCCTGCTTTGGGGACTTGAGATTTGCAGAGTTGCACAATTTTGCAGATGCGTCACAAATTGCATATGGAGTAGTCATGTATCTCAGATTAGTGGATGTTGAAGGATCCATTGCGCGTTTTTTTAATCGGGAAGTCCCGCCTTGCCCCTCTGAGACCAGTGACTGTGCCAAGGTTGGAAATGTCAGCTGCCGTCTTGGCCGTTCAGTTAGATCAGACTGTTAGAGAAGAGCTCGACATTCCGATCAAACAATTGACATTTTGGTCAGACTCCACCTGTGTGTTGCAGTACATCAGAAATCAATCCAAGCGTTTCCATACATTTGTTGCAAACTGGTTGTCAGTTATACATGAGAATTCAGCACCCCATCAGTGGAGACATGTCAGTTCCGAACTCAACCCAGCAGATGAAGTTACCAGAGGGCTTACGGTGGATGAAATGAGGGCAAGCAGCAAGTGGTTAGGCGGTCCCGACTTTTTGAAGAAGAAGGAAGAGTTCTGACCTTGTGATCCTACAATTCACCAACCAGAACTATCAGATGAAGATCTTGAGATCGAACGCAAAATTCAACTCAACCAGTCATCGACTTGTCATGCAGGCAAAGAAAATTAACTTCTTCCCTTTTTGGATGACGTCGGAATCCTAAGAGTTGGAGGGAGACTGGAAAATGCCTTAATCAAGTATGAAGACAACATCCATTGAGGAAAATGGCCGTTAGGCAGAATTACTGAAGTTTTCATTGGAAAAGATGGAAACGTCTGAGCAGCAACGGTGAGAACAGCAACCACGATTCTGACAAGACCAATCACCAAACTGTGCTTCTTAGAAGGAGACAAAAGCGTAAATGAAGAGACTGAACACATTAGAAGATCTACAGTATAAAAGAATAATTAAGAGAACTTGCTCTCATGTCTACCGTGGCCCATAGAGGACATGCCACATTTTATTTTTATTTTATTTTAATTTATCGCGCGATAAATTCAATTTTATCGTGCGATACATTCAATTTAATCACGCAATAATTAAGAATTTATGGCGCCATAAATTTAATTTATCGGGCGATAAATTCAATTTTATCGTGGATAAATGCAAATGTCAGATTGCACGTAATCGGCTGTCACACAAACGTTGTCTCTGTGGGCGAGACGACAATGGCTATAACAGCTGAGGAGGTATGTTTGAAATCAATAGTTCGTTTTATTTTCGTGAAAATATCATCGAGCAGTACTTTGCAGTATTTCTAGGACACATAGCTCTGTGAATCAGTGCCGTTAACCTTGATTTTGCAAAATAGTACGGGACACTTTCAGAGATGGCTTTTAGTGTCTGAGAAGAAGTGTGGATTATCTAATCTTTCTGATTACAATGCAGGTTTGTAGATTTCTAGAAGGAAGAGGTGTAGACGAGAATGTTATTGGCAGGTTTTGAGAACAAAAGGTGAGAATGGTAGTTGTATACACGTACTGAAATTTAACAATTTAGCTTTTCAACGTTCACGTCGATCTGGTTGAAGGTCCTCAGGCAGGGGTTAAGTTGATGCCTAAATATTAAAAATACATGCAGTATTCGTTTGATAAGGCTAATGATGAAGTGAAAGGAATAAGCAAACACGCAAATCTACAATGGATCTGTTATCAGTTTAATGGTGAACTGAGGTGTTGCACTTTCTTTATCAGACCAGTCACATTGTAAACATAATGTGAAGTAACAGCACCCTGAATACCCAGATATACTAGCTCAGTAGGGCTCTTAAGTAACTATTCACACCACTAGAGTTTGCGATTGAGTTGCGGGGAAAGATCAAAAGAACAAGGAGAGATTGGGTATTATTATTATTATTTTTTGAACGATTGTGTGACATGTCATAGCCTCCGATGACGGTGTTTCGCCTTTGCACTATGCGTGGAAGAATGTAACACTATCCCCTGAAAACCCCTGTGTGCGCGTATGCAGGCTAGACCCGTCACAAACTCCTTGATCCTCAGCTATATTGGCTTGTATACGTTAAGTACGGAAGCAATAAGATGTTTTGAGTCAGGACCTATTCTATGGATCCCCGTTGTGAGTACATTATAATTATCATCCTCGTTATTGTTGTTATTAATTGCCATATATTTTTATTTAAGATGAACGGTTCTGCTGTGATATATTGCCCTGAGTCTTTCTTGATGGAACTGGGGTTAAAGACAAAAGGTGACCTGTAGGCTCTCCGTCTGTTTTGCAAGAGGGAGGAAAAAAGCTAAGGGATCACGTGTTAAGGGCTCTGTGATGGAGAGCAAAAAATCTACTTCTAGTTCCAACGTTAAGCCATGATGGCGAAAGTTCGAAATTGGCTGGCTGCACTTCTCAGAGGAGAAGGGAAGATATCATTCTCGCATTAAGACAGTCTACTGGGGGTGGAACGAGGTCAATTTCGTTGCCTGGGATTAGCAGGAAATCCGACATTATTGACGAGGCTCGCAACTTGTTTTTTCCTTTCCTTTTTTCCTATTACTCTTCTGTTTGGAGCAATACAACTCAAGCTAATCTGGACAAGCTCCAAGCTGTACAGAATTTTGCTTTCTACAACATTCCGGAAAATACTGGAGAGAGCAGCCTGGAGTGTTCGCGTAAAGTAATGGATGTTCTATCGGAACTTGGCGCCGACTGTAAAGAGACAATGCTAAGAATCACGCATATTTTGTAAATAGCTGCTTTTCTCGTATACTCACATTGTCTAGAATTGTGAGAGTTGTCTAGGAGGTGTGAGGTGTAAAACTGAAATATACAAGTGGAAATTTTGTAATAGTTCATTAGGGATATCTCCTAGGAAATTGTACTTGATAAAACGGCTCACTGTTTTTAAGTTTTAGAGGGACTGCTTCAATGTTAAACGGAATATTCGCCAAATTAAGGCACGATAAAGAAAAACTGGTAGCTTCACTTCCATCTTTTGTATGTTAATTTCTAAATTGTGTATTTCCATAGCAACCCTATATAAATATTCATTTTCTGTGATGCTATGACATTAAGACTAACTCCGATATTTTACACATGTATTATATTTTTGAAGAAAAGATACGCATTGGAAAGATGTCATTAAAAATAAGGGATTGGACACACGATGTTATCGTTGTTCTACTTTCATTATCCCATCTATCCATTTTTATAACAAACTTTATTTCCCATAATACCTTTCGGTATTATGTTCTCTCAGAATACGCTTAGTGCTTGCCGTTTTTCTCATTCTGGGATCATTGTGGTTATTATTTCGTCCTTCAAGGTAAGTTGTCACAAAAAATTTAACTGTTTTTATTCTTTTATAGTTACCTCGTAATTTGCTTTTCTCTCAGTACTGATTTTATTTGAATCAGCCGATTGGATCGCATCTCGAAACTGAGTTTCAAACGGAAAGGTGAAAGTAGTCATAAAACAATTTGAAGCATAAAAGAACACATCTGACGAGCGAAGAAAACTATGATACTTGTTTCTAATAAATAGATACAGAAACACATTATATAGAATCCGATACAACTAGTTTAATTTTAAATGAATAACACTGTGGGACGATCTCAGTCATAAACTAAGGACTATTTGAAGAATAGTTTAAATTTTAACGGAAGTGTTCTCTTTGCACACTTCGTAACTGCAAACACTTGCAACTGAAAAGTAATGATAAAAAGTATAGAATCCATTTTATTTGGTTAAACAATAACAAAGATAAATAACTAGTCGAGGCAAAAGAGGTCTCAACAAATTAGAAATAAATAAATGGCCATAAATAAAAGCTTGTCGATTTCATCTGCAAGAAAAAAATAAACCAGTTCAAAGCAGAATTGACGGCGGTACAAACTGCGATCCAACAAATTCTTGAATTAAATAAGTAGGGTGGCGTGAAAAAGGGCCATTCATTTTTAAAGTGCGAGCTTTTCGAACTGTAAATTGAAAGATCACTTTTTTCACTTGAAAATCACTGAACGTTTTTTTTTGACTCGCAACAAGAGGGGTGGATAAAAACTGTCCCGCCAAAGGGAAACACTTGTAGGGCTAGCTTAGACATGGAAAAGGAATTTTAATTCCCCATCCTTCCTCTTTTGAGGCCAAAAATGATTGTATTTAATGAAACTTTTAAAACTTTGGATCCAAACAATTGTCTCTTTCATGTAGAAAATAAGAGATGGCATCCAGTCAAAGTAGTCCAGCAATCAAGCTAAGTTCTAAATGACCAAGACTTACTTCTAACTATGACAAATGCATCAAATGTCAAACAGTCAAGAAAAATGAAAAACTTCAAAATGGAATGGAGTCATCTGTTAACAAATTTATAGAATGTGCCAAACAAAGGAATGATGACATTTTCAGACGCATTTCACCCGACCTCAAAAATAACACATTCTTAATAGAAAATGTTAAGTGGCATAAATCGTGCTACAGCACCTACACCAGTAATGAGAATGTTAAATACCACGCTAGCACACAACATGACACTTTGGTATCACAGCCTTCAACATCCGTTACGCTACGGAGTTCAGTCATGGCTACGAATTGGAACCTGTGTATGGTTTGCCAGCAGGTTAAGTGTAAAGGTTATCTAAGTTTTTCTATGACACATTGATGAACGCCGCTAAATGCCGAAATGATGAGACGAGGATGATGAGGATTCGTGGCGAGGATCTGGTTGCTATGGAAGCCAAGTACCACAGAGGTTGTTATCGAAGATATACAGCTGCCGCATCATCATCTAAGTCTACTGCGGGTGACAAAAGTATCCAGGTTGAGTATGATAGCGCATTTCTGAAACTGATCAACAAAATTGAACAAAAGCTGATTAAAGAGGGAAGAGCTTACGACATGGCAATGCTTTTATGTATGTATAAACGTCACCTTACTGATTCTGGAATGGAGAAAGCCGTGGCTGACACGTATAAAGTTCAAAACTTGAAGAGAAAATTAATTCAATACTACGGCGAAAAGATACAATTCCATCAACAGTACGAGAGAAATAAATCTGAACTTGTTTGCAGTTCTTCACTGAATCTTGCAGAAATCATTAACCTTGTTGCAGAACTAACCGAAGCGACAAAAGATTCTCCAAATGCCCTGGCAGTGGCCGACACGTGTGCCCAGGTTCTGAATCACGCAGCCATTATCCTTCGAGGTGAAATGAAGGGTGTCACTGGAATTGAAACACAGCCGCTAAACGTATCTGACATAAGTATACAGAAGGCTACAGAAGTTGTACCTGCAAGACTCCAGCAATTTTTAAGATGGTTGTTGCAATCTCAGAGAGCATTTGAAGGAGAGCAACTGTCCATCGACAACTCCAGAGATTTGAATGAAAGTGTTCTAAAGGAGAACGAGACAAGGAATATTTTAGCTATCGGCCAAGATATTGTATCTTGTAATTCAGGGGGCAGGAAGAAAATGCCCAAAAATGTAGGACTTGAGCTGGCTATAAAAACCATGGTGCGGGGAAAGGAAATAATCATCATGTTAAACCATCATGGCCACTGTGTAAGCTACTGGGAATGTGAACAGATCCACACAAAATGGGCAGAAATGAGTTTGAATCAGTTTGAAGAGGAAGATGGATATCATCAAAGCAATTCTTCCTTCGAACGTTGCAAGTGGTACATTTGTGCAAAGTGCTGCAGACAATGCAGACTACTTGCAGGATAGCGTTGATGGGAACGAAAGTGTACACGTGATGAGTATGGCTTTTTACCAAGGGGGGCTCGCACTAGATCCAAAGAACCTGGTTCTCCCTGCGGAGAACATTAGCAAGGTCAGAAGACAAGCTGAGACAAAACTGTATGAGCTTGTGTTCACCAGTAAGACGCCATTACCCACTTTTGCCAAGCAAGTCAAGGCAAACTTCTTTCAACAGTGTGCATTGGAGAGAGAAAAGCTACAAGGATTGAATCGAGCCTGGGTGTTTACCGGAAATACCCCAACAAAGCTGGTTACTGTTGAAGTAGGTCAAACACAAGCCAAGCAGAACGTCCCAGGGTGGACTGGCTTCCATGCTATAGTCACTGTGAACAACTCTCAGCCAACCCGTATAGGTTTTCCTCCAATGATACCTGCACCCGTTAAAGAACCAAACACAGTATACACATGCCTGAAAAGTCTGGACAAAACTTTCCGCAAGAGCTTGCATCAGAGGAATGCAGTGGTAACTTTCGAGGCCAAGCGCATTCAGTGGGCCATTTCACCAGAAGTGGACAATGTGATTGTCCAACTGGGAGGGTTTCATCGAGCTAAGAACTTCCTCGGTGTTATTGGCAAGCGCATGACAGAATCAGGTGTCGAGGATCTTTGGATCGAGAGTGACTTATGTGGTAGCAATGTCACAACGAAGATAATCAGTGGGACGCACTACAATAGAGCAATAAGAGCTCATAAACTAACTCTTGAAGCATTGGAGAGATTATAGTGGAACACCTTTATGGAATGGTCGGAGAAAAACGGAAAAAATGGAGGAGACAGAGATGAATTGCATCAAAGAGAAGAAACAGAGGTTGCTCAGTCTTTTCCAACAAGGGCACAACTCTGTTCTACAACAACGAACCGAAATCCGACAGAAAGCAATTGAGCTCGGTAACTTGCTGATTGAGAAGATTAGCCCACTGTATATCCAGTTCAAAGAACATGGTTGTAAATGCTCAGCTTTGTTTGCATTTTGGAATGAATACATGGAAATGGTGTGGTCGTTATTGAATTTCATCCACGGTGACAGAGATGCTAATTGGCTTTTGCATCTTGAAACATTCAGTGCAATGCTACTGTATGACAGAGCATTTGACCACCTAAACTACTTTAGATGGGGAACAGTTTACCTAATGGATATGAAGATGCTGGAAGAGGTTGCCCCAACAGTACATCGAGAGTTCACTGAAAATAGAGCCCACGCTGTTTCAACATCATCTTTCGTGTCATCGTCCAATTCTGTCTCACCAGACATGGCATTGGAGCTGACAGTGACCAGAGATTCCAAAACCAAAGGAGGAATTGTTGGAGTTACTGGCATGGAGGGCACAAGAGATAGGTGGGCACTCACAGCTCATATGATGGCAGCTGCAACTACGTCTTTCAAAGTTATGAGTGGGACTGCAGCAAGCTCAAGCTGCCATAAAGAACTGGGGTCACAAAGAATTGAAAGAGATGAAAATGACATGAATAATATCATTCAGTGCATTGAAATGAAATTAGTGAATCCATTCGATATTGGTCAATACGAGGGAGAAAAGATGCCACTGATCAACATCGCCACTGGGACAGTTGTACCATCTGAAGTTTCGGAATCTTTACTCAGTGCTAAGGAGCAAGGAGAAAAGGCAATGGGAGAGTTTGTCCAAGCCAGGCTAATATCTGACAAGGAGAATTTCTGGGATCCTTGAAGAAGATCAACATCAAAACCTTCCAAAGTCTGACCAAACCTATTAAGCCAAGTAAGGGAAAACAGGCTCTGAAGACAATCAATCTCGATAGGCAGGTGTATAGTAGACTTCTTGTTGTGTCCAAAGACCATGACATTGATCTAGAAGAAGTGCAGTCGTATGAACTTGCATCTGTTCCCCTTGTATCGGCCAACATGGATGGGTCTCTGAGGAAACCAACCAAGAGTACATTGCTGAAGGAACTTGAAATGGACAGTCTTGCCCAGAGCACGCTTCCTGCTTATAC
>JAHPZR010015991.1:0-12500 GCA_019787425.1 Platygyra sinensis | reverse complement strand
TGCTTCAAGAGTTAGTTTATGAGCTCTTATTGCTCTATTGTAGTGCGTCCCACTGATTATCTTCGTTGTGACATTGCTACCACATAAGTCACTCTCGATCCAAAGATCCTCGACACCTGATTCTGTCATGCGCTTGCCAATAACACCGAGGAAGTTCTTAGCTCGATGAAACCCTCCCAGTTGGACAATCACATTGTCCACTTCTGGTGAAATGGCCCACTGAATGCGCTTGGCCTCGAAAGTTACCACTGCATTCCTCTGATGCAAGCTCTTGCGGAAAGTTTTGTCCAGACTTTTCAGGCATGTGTATACTGTGTTTGGTTCTTTAACGGGTGCAGGTATCATTGGAGGAAAACCTATACGGGTTGGCTGAGAGTTGTTCACAGTGACTATAGCATGGAAGCCAGTCCACCCTGGGACGTTCTGCTTGGCTTGTGTTTGACCTACTTCAACAGTAACCAGCTTTGTTGGGGTATTTCCGGTAAACACCCAGGCTCGATTCAATCCTTGTAGCTTTTCTCTCTCCAATGCACACTGTTGAAAGAAGTTTGCCTTGACTTGCTTGGCAAAAGTGGGTAATGGCGTCTTACTGGTGAACACAAGCTCATACAGTTTTGTCTCAGCTTGTCTTCTGACCTTGCTAATGTTCTCCGCAGGGAGAACCAGGTTCTTTGGATCTAGTGCGAGCCCCCCTTGGTAAAAAGCCATACTCATCACGTGTACACTTTCGTTCCCATCAACGCTATCCTGCAAGTAGTCTGCATTGTCTGCAGCACTTTGCACAAATGTACCACTTGCAACGTTCGAAGGAAGAATTGCTTTGATGATATCCATCTTCCTCTTCAAACTGATTCAAACTCATTTCTGCCCATTTTGTGTGGATCTGTTCACATTCCCAGTAGCTTACACAGTGGCCATGATGGTTTAACATGATGATTATTTCCTTTCCCCGCACCATGGTTTTTATAGCCAGCTCAAGTCCTACATTTTTGGGCATTTTCTTCCTGCCCCCTGAATTACAAGATACAATATCTTGGCCGATAGCTAAAATATTCCTTGTCTCGTTCTCCTTTAGAACACTTTCATTCAAATCTCTGGAGTTGTCGATGGACAGTTGCTCTCCTTCAAATGCTCTCTGAGATTGCAACAACCATCTTAAAAATTGCTGGAGTCTTGCAGGTACAACTTCTGTAGCCTTCTGTATACTTATGTCAGATACGTTTAGCGGCTGTGTTTCAATTCCAGTGACACCCTTCATTTCACCTCGAAGGATAATGGCTGCGTGATTCAGAACCTGGGCACACGTGTCGGCCACTGCCAGGGCATTTGGAGAATCTTTTGTCGCTTCGGTTAGTTCTGCAACAAGGTTAATGATTTCTGCAAGATTCAGTGAAGAACTGCAAACAAGTTCAGATTTATTTCTCTCGTACTGTTGATGGAATTGTATCTTTTCGCCGTAGTATTGAATTAATTTTCTCTTCAAGTTTTGAACTTTATACGTGTCAGCCACGGCTTTCTCCATTCCAGAATCAGTAAGGTGACGTTTATACATACATAAAAGCATTGCCATGTCGTAAGCTCTTCCCTCTTTAATCAGCTTTTGTTCAATTTTGTTGATCAGTTTCAGAAATGCGCTATCATACTCAACCTGGATACTTTTGTCACCCGCAGTAGACTTAGATGATGATGCGGCAGCTGTATATCTTCGATAACAACCTCTGTGGTACTTGGCTTCCATAGCAACCAGATCCTCGCCACGAATCCTCATCATCCTCGTCTCATCATTTCGGCATTTAGCGGCGTTCATCAATGTGTCATAGAAAAACTTAGATAACCTTTACACTTAACCTGCTGGCAAACCATACACAGGTTCCAATTCGTAGCCATGACTGAACTCCGTAGCGTAACGGATGTTGAAGGCTGTGATACCAAAGTGTCATGTTGTGTGCTAGCGTGGTATTTAACATTCTCATTACTGGTGTAGGTGCTGTAGCACGATTTATGCCACTTAACATTTTCTATTAAGAATGTGTTATTTTTGAGGTCGGGTGAAATGCGTCTGAAAATGTCATCATTCCTTTGTTTGGCACATTCTATAAATTTGTTAACAGATGACTCCATTCCATTTTGAAGTTTTTCATTTTTCTTGACTGTTTGACATTTGATGCATTTGTCATAGTTAGAAGTAAGTCTTGGTCATTTAGAACTTAGCTTGATTGCTGGACTACTTTGACTGGATGCCATCTCTTATTTTCTACATGAAAGAGACAATTGTTTGGATCCAAAGTTTTAAAAGTTTCATTAAATACAATCATTTTTGGCCTCAAAAGAGGAAGGATGGGGAATTAAAATTCCTTTTCCATGTCTAAGCTAGCCCTACAAGTGTTTCCCTTTGGCGGGACAGTTTTTATCCACCCCTCTTGTTGCGAGTCAAAAAAAAAACGTTCAGTGATTTTCAAGTGAAAAAAGTGATCTTTCAATTTACAGTTCGAAAAGCTCGCACTTTAAAAATGAATGGCCCTTTTTCACGCCACCCTACTTATTTAATTCAAGAATTTGTTGGATCGCAGTTTGTACCGCCGTCAATTCTGCTTTGAACTGGTTTATTTTTTTCTTGCAGATGAAATCGACAAGCTTTTATTTATGGCCATTTATTTATTTCTAATTTGTTGAGACCTCTTTTGCCTCGACTAGTTATTTATCTTTGTTATTGTTTAACCAAATAAAATGGATTCTATACTTTTTATCATTACTTTTCAGTTGCAAGTGTTTGCAGTTACGAAGTGTGCAAAGAGAACACTTCCGTTAAAATTTAAACTATTCTTCAAATAGTCCTTAGTTTATGACTGAGATCGTCCCACAGTGTTATTCATTTAAAATTAAACTAGTTGTATCGGATTCTATATAATGTGTTTCTGTATCTATTTATTAGAAACAAGTATCATAGTTTTCTTCGCTCGTCAGATGTGTTCTTTTATGCTTCAAATTGTTTTATGACTACTTTCACCTTTCCGTTTGAAACTCAGTTTCGAGATGCGATCCAATCGGCTGATTCAAATAAAATCAGTACTGAGAGAAAAGCAAATTACGAGGTAACTATAAAAGAATAAAAACAGTTAAATTTTTTGTGACAACTTACCTTGAAGGACGAAATAATAACCACAATGATCCCAGAATGAGAAAAACGGCAAGCACTAAGCGTATTCTGAGAGAACATAATACCGAAAGGTATTATGGGAAATAAAGTTTGTTATAAAAATGGATAGATGGGATAATGAAAGTAGAACAACGATAACATCGTGTGTCCAATCCCTTATTTTTAATGACATCTTTCCAATGCGTATCTTTTCTTCAAAAATATAATACATGTGTAAAATATCGGAGTTAGTCTTAATGTCATAGCATCACAGAAAATGAATATTTATATAGGGTTGCTATGGAAATACACAATTTAGAAATTAACATACAAAAGATGGAAGTGAAGCTACCAGTTTTTCTTTATCGTGCCTTAATTTGGCGAATATTCCGTTTAACATTGAAGCAGTCCCTCTAAAACTTAAAAACAGTGAGCCGTTTTATCAAGTACAATTTCCTAGGAGATATCCCTAATGAACTATTACAAAATTTCCACTTGTATATTTCAGTTTTACACCTCACACCTCCTAGACAACTCTCACAATTCTAGACAATGTGAGTATACGAGAAAAGCAGCTATTTACAAAATATGCGTGATTCTTAGCATTGTCTCTTTACAGTCGGCGCCAAGTTCCGATAGAACATCCATTACTTTACGCGAACACTCCAGGCTGCTCTCTCCAGTATTTTCCGGAATGTTGTAGAAAGCAAAATTCTGTACAGCTTGGAGCTTGTCCAGATTAGCTTGAGTTGTATTGCTCCAAACAGAAGAGTAATAGGAAAAAAGGAAAGGAAAAAACAAGTTGCGAGCCTCGTCAATAATGTCGGATTTCCTGCTAATCCCAGGCAACGAAATTGACCTCGTTCCACCCCCAGTAGACTGTCTTAATGCGAGAATGATATCTTCCCTTCTCCTCTGAGAAGTGCAGCCAGCCAATTTCGAACTTTCGCCATCATGGCTTAACGTTGGAACTAGAAGTAGATTTTTTGCTCTCCATCACAGAGCCCTTAACACGTGATCCCTTAGCTTTTTTCCTCCCTCTTGCAAAACAGACGGAGAGCCTACAGGTCACCTTTTGTCTTTAACCCCAGTTCCATCAAGAAAGACTCAGGGCAATATATCACAGCAGAACCGTTCATCTTAAATAAAAATATATGGCAATTAATAACAACAATAACGAGGATGATAATTATAATGTACTCACAACGGGGATCCATAGAATAGGTCCTGACTCAAAACATCTTATTGCTTCCGTACTTAACGTATACAAGCCAATATAGCTGAGGATCAAGGAGTTTGTGACGGGTCTAGCCTGCATACGCGCACACAGGGGTTTTCAGGGGATAGTGTTACATTCTTCCACGCATAGTGCAAAGGCGAAACACCGTCATCGGAGGCTATGACATGTCACACAATCGTTCAAAAAATAATAATAATAATACCCAATCTCTCCTTGTTCTTTTGATCTTTCCCCGCAACTCAATCGCAAACTCTAGTGGTGTGAATAGTTACTTAAGAGCCCTACTGAGCTAGTATATCTGGGTATTCAGGGTGCTGTTACTTCACATTATGTTTACAATGTGACTGGTCTGATAAAGAAAGTGCAACACCTCAGTTCACCATTAAACTGATAACAGATCCATTGTAGATTTGCGTGTTTGCTTATTCCTTTCACTTCATCATTAGCCTTATCAAACGAATACTGCATGTATTTTTAATATTTAGGCATCAACTTAACCCCTGCCTGAGGACCTTCAACCAGATCGACGTGAACGTTGAAAAGCTAAATTGTTAAATTTCAGTACGTGTATACAACTACCATTCTCACCTTTTGTTCTCAAAACCTGCCAATAACATTCTCGTCTACACCTCTTCCTTCTAGAAATCTACAAACCTGCATTGTAATCAGAAAGATTAGATAATCCACACTTCTTCTCAGACACTAAAAGCCATCTCTGAAAGTGTCCCGTACTATTTTGCAAAATCAAGGTTAACGGCACTGATTCACAGAGCTATGTGTCCTAGAAATACTGCAAAGTACTGCTCGATGATATTTTCACGAAAATAAAACGAACTATTGATTTCAAAACATACCTCCTCAGCTGTTATAGCCATTGTCGTCTCGCCCACAGAGACAACGTTTGTGTGACAGCCGATTACGTGCAATCTGACATTTGCATTTATCCACGATAAAATTGAATTTATCGCCCGATAAATTAAATTTATGGCGCCATAAATTCTTAATTATTGCGTGATTAAATTGAATGTATCGCACGATAAAATTGAATTTATCGCGCGATAAATTAAAATAAAATAAAAATAAAATGTGGCATGTCCTCTATGGGCCACGGTAGACATGAGAGCAAGTTCTCTTAATTATTCTTTTATACTGTAGATCTTCTAATGTGTTCAGTCTCTTCATTTACGCTTTTGTCTCCTTCTAAGAAGCACAGTTTGGTGATTGGTCTTGTCAGAATCGTGGTTGCTGTTCTCACCGTTGCTGCTCAGACGTTTCCATCTTTTCCAATGAAAACTTCAGTAATTCTGCCTAACGGCCATTTTCCTCAATGGATGTTGTCTTCATACTTGATTAAGGCATTTTCCAGTCTCCCTCCAACTCTTAGGATTCCGACGTCATCCAAAAAGGGAAGAAGTTAATTTTCTTTGCCTGCATGACAAGTCGATGACTGGTTGAGTTGAATTTTGCGTTCGATCTCAAGATCTTCATCTGATAGTTCTGGTTGGTGAATTGTAGGATCACAAGGTCAGAACTCTTCCTTCTTCTTCAAAAAGTCGGGACCGCCTAACCACTTGCTGCTTGCCCTCATTTCATCCACCGTAAGCCCTCTGGTAACTTCATCTGCTGGGTTGAGTTCGGAACTGACATGTCTCCACTGATGGGGTGCTGAATTCTCATGTATAACTGACAACCAGTTTGCAACAAATGTATGGAAACGCTTGGATTGATTTCTGATGTACTGCAACACACAGGTGGAGTCTGACCAAAATGTCAATTGTTTGATCGGAATGTCGAGCTCTTCTCTAACAGTCTGATCTAACTGAACGGCCAAGACGGCAGCTGACATTTCCAACCTTGGCACAGTCACTGGTCTCAGAGGGGCAAGGCGGGACTTCCCGATTAAAAAAACGCGCAATGGATCCTTCAACATCCACTAATCTGAGATACATGACTACTCCATATGCAATTTGTGACGCATCTGCAAAATTGTGCAACTCTGCAAATCTCAAGTCCCCAAAGCAGGCCTGTCTAACGCATCTGTCTACTGTTATCAGGGGGAGATTGGCCAACTGACTCTTCCACTTTTCCCACCTTTCACCATCACAATCGCTGATTGAATTGTCCCATCCACGTTTCTCTCTGCAGAGATCTTGCAGCAAATTCTTGACTGGAAGGACTACTGGTGCAACGAACCCAAGTGGATCATAAACAGAACTGGTCAAGGATAGTATACCACAGTGGGTGTTTGGTCTGTCTTTAAGAGCAACCTTGGATATGAACTTGTCACTCTCCATATCCCAATGGAGCCCCAATGTACGTTGCACTGGCAGCTTATCCTTGTCCAGGTCAAGATCTAGCACTGATGGAGCTTTCTCCTCTTGCGGAATTGTATCCAGAACTTTGGATCTATTGCATGACCACTTGGTGAGTTGAAAACTGCCTCTGGAGGGGATTTCTCGGAGCTGGTGAACAACTTTGACAGCATTTCCAACTGATCTAGCCGATTTCAGACAGTCATCAACATAAAAGTTCCTTTTGACAGTGTTGACTACATCTTCTGAGAATTCACTTATGTTGTCTTCTGCTGTCTTTCTTAGTGCAAGGCTAGAACAATGTGGAGACGATGTTGTGCCAAACAAATGGACCTCCATTCGATGGTCATTTGGTTGTTGGGTCAAGTCTCCGTTCGGCCACCAAAGGAATCTGAATGCATCACGGTCTTCTGGTGCTACACGGATCTGATGGAACATGCACTTGATATCAGCCTACAATGCAACTTGCTCTTCATGAAATCTCATTAGCACACCAACGATAAAATTGGTCAAATCTGGTCCAGTAAGGAGCTGATCATTCAGAGATGTTCCGTTATGTTTAGCAGCACAATCAAACACTACTCGTGTCTTTCCAGGTTAGTTCAGCACAGGGTGATGAGGAAGGTACCAAAGTGGCTTATCTTGTATGCTGATTTCGTCAAGTGGCACTCTTCTTGCATGACCCATGGAAAGATATTGTTCCATGGTGGCCTTATAATTCTCAAGGAGCTTGCCATCTTGCAGGAGCCTGTTCTTGAGTGCTTGCAGTCTGCGTTCAACAATGAAATGGTTGTAAGGCAGGAATGGTGGGTACTGTCTCCATGGGAGTGCAATTTGATAATGGCCACCTTCAAGTTTCACAGATTGTTCCATGATTGCAAGTGCCCTTTTGTCCTCCATTGTCATACTAAGCTTGGTTTCAGAAATCACTCCAGCATTCTCTACGTCCCAGAACCTTTCAAGCTGGTGTACGAGACAATCATCTTCTCTTAAGGCCTATGTGAAGTGTAAGTTAGACAGAATTATCTCAATGTGAGACTTGTAGTTCAAAGCCATTGATCATTACTGCAATGATTGCACAAATTTCATTGTATCGACCAAGGCTTGTTTCCTCAGAAATTTGCCTCAGTGTTATTCCACTCTGGGTTAATTTCTCTTCAACTTCTTCAAATGCTCCAACTCAGTGAAAAGCCTCAAGTGTTCTTCTTTGCCACCAAGTCCGCCAGCAATCAAATCTATGACATAGATCTCAACGGTGGCCTCTACCACTCCAAGCTTCTTGCCAATTTGGTTGAAGGAATCACCATTTTGCTTTTGGTGAAAGGCTGTGTGCTTCTTTGGAAAGTTCGAGATTTTCCCATACACTCTCCTGAGGGTAGACACCTGGGTTAGATATAATATAGTTGGTGTTACTATACTGTAGGTCGTGTCTGTTTGAAAGAAAAAATGGCTCCAAATAAATTTGTCTTCCAGACCAGCACTACTACAAAAGTAGATTTGAGTTCAAAATATTTCCGTGTGTGAAGTGTGACTTAACACCAACATTTCACATGGATGAATGGTATATTACATTCCCACAATTCCCAAGATTGGAGATGGCCTTAGATTTTTTCAAAAGAACACAGCAACAAAAAAGTCACCTAACTATGGAAGGTAGTTCTCACATAAGTTGCCTCCCTGAGCTTTGAGGGCTCCTGATCTTGGCTGGACCCCGACTCTTCAGCAGTTCTCTTGATACCACTAGATGGAAGAATCATGAACAAGAATCAATTTTACTCACGTTTTGTCCATTGTAGGTAGGGAAGCTCGACAAATACGCACTTCAAGTTTCAGCATGCGTGCAGTCAAGCAAGCATGAGGCAGAGCACTAGCGTTTTTATTAGTGGGAAAAGTAGGACACAATGGGCACATACAATGATTTGCATAACAGTTTTTGCCACCTTGTTTTGTAACCGTGATAAATGCGTGAAAAAGTACAATATTATGTCATTATTTCATTTCTAAAGGAAAGAAAACGGCAAATTATACAACTGAAACTGATTGATATATATAATGTATATGTACATGGTATTGATCTATTCATAGAAATGCAGTTTCCTTCATGAAATGTTCAAATGCTGGTAGAAAAAAAATCCCACAGGGGACAGGAAACTTAGAGCACTGCACCAATAATAAAGCAATTCAGTAGGTGTAAAAACAGCAAGCAAGATGAGGCATGTAAAAAACAGAGTGTTTGAGGGTTTTAAGTCTCATGCTCTGCAGCAAGACAACTTAATTCCGAAATGGATGTATCCTTAGTGCTGTGGTTTGAAGGTTTTCGTTTTCTGGACAAAGATGACTTAACACGAATGGCAGGAGTAAGTTTTGAGTGGTGGACAATGATAATGAGAGGATCATATCCGAAAGAACTGGAGTGGGATGATTTGGATCTTTCGGGGATTGGAAGCCTGTATCAATTTATTCCACTCAAGATGTTTGGGGCATTGATGCACTTAAGTATGGCATTGACAAACATTTCAAATCACCATTTCCAACAAATCATGCGTAATGCACCAAATTTTGAGTTTCTGGAAATTCCTTATTGTGAAAATTTGGCGCAGAGTTCAATTTTCCATATCAAAAGTGCTTTACCCTACTTGGAACGTGTGAACATCTCTGGAAACTGGAATTTTACAATTCTAGCTGTCGCAAGTCTACGCTCAAGTGAAAATATACATATGCTTGTAGCCCATGGGTGCAATTTTACCGCCAAGGAATTGCTTTTCCTGATAAAAACATTTGAATCTGTATCAAGTGGGAGTCTGGAACTTGAAACAGACGATGGATACAATCCTGTGCCTTTGATGAACGTGTTTGAGGATGAACTGTTTAATGACCTCGGACAACTTTTATGAGACTGAAATCAACAATAGCCTTATTTTTACTTTGTCGTCTAATGTTTTGTGTAGCAAAATATGTTATGAATCTGTTTTCTCAAGCTCAGTTTTATTGACCGTTCTTTCAATGTATAATGAATATTTTTTACCTAAGAACAACGAAAATGCGCACTGTTTTGTTTGCACGGACATGAGATCGGATGTCAACATGATACCTGGAATATAAACAAGAACAATGAACATCTCAAAGTCTGTAGTGTCCTATTACCCTAATTGCACCAGTCGTCTGAAATGTTTGTCAGAAATAACTAGTCGAGGCAAAAGAGGTCTCAACAAATTAGAAATAAATAAATGGCCATAAATAAAAGCTTGTCGATTTCATCTGCAAGAAAAAAATAAACCAGTTCAAAGCAGAATTGACGGCGGTACAAACTGCGATCCAACAAATTCTTGAATTAAATAAGTAGGGTGGCGTGAAAAAGGGCCATTCATTTTTAAAGTGCGAGCTTTTCGAACTGTAAATTGAAAGATCACTTTTTTCACTTGAAAATCACTGAACGTTTTTTTTTTGACTCGCAACAAGAGGGGTGGATAAAAACTGTCCCGCCAAAGGGAAACACTTGTAGGGCTAGCTTAGACATGGAAAAGGAATTTTAATTCCCCATCCTCCTTCTTTTGAGGCCAAAAATGATTGTATTTAATGAAACTTTTAAAACTTTGGATCCAAACAATTGTCTCTTTCATGTAGAAAATAAGAGATGGCATCCAGTCAAAGTAGTCCAGCAATCAAGCTAAGTTCTAAACGACCAAGACTTACTTCTAACTATGACAAATGCATCAAATGTCAAGAAAAAATGAAAAACTTCAAAATGGAATGGAGTCATCTGTTAACAAATTTATAGAATGTGCCAAAGAAAGGAATGATGACATTTTCAGACGCATTTCACCTCAAAAATAACACATTCTTAATAGAAAATGTTAAGTGGTATCACAGCCTTCAACATCCGTTACGCTACGGAGTTCAGTCATGGCTACGAATTGGAACCTGTGTATGGTTTGCCAGCAGGTTAAGTGTAAAGGTTATCTAAGTTTTTCTATGACACATTGATGAACGCCGCTAAATGCCGAAATGATGAGACGAGGATGATGAGGATTCGTGGCGAGGATCTGGTTGCTATGGAAGCCAAGTACCACAGAGGTTGTTATCGAAGATATACAGCTGCCGCATCATCATCTAAGTCTACTGCGGGTGACAAAAGTATCCAGGTTGAGTATGATAGCGCATTTCTGAAACTGATCAACGAAATTGAACAAAAGCTGATTAAAGAGGGAAGAGCTTACGACATGGCAATGCTTTTATGTATGTATAAACGTCACCTTACTGATTCTGGAATGGAGAAAGCCGTGGCTGACACGTATAAAGTTCAAAACTTGAAGAGAAAATTAATTCAATACTACGGCAAAAAGATACAATTCCATCAACAGTACGAGAGAAATAAATCTGAACTTGTTTGCAGTTCTTCACTGAATCTTGCAGAAATCATTAACCTTGTTGCACAACTAACCGAAGCGACAAAAGATTCTCCAAATGCCCCGGCAGTGGCCGACACGTGTGCCCAGGTGCTGAATCACGCAGCCATTATCCTTTGAGGTGAAATGAAGGTTGTCACTGGAATTGAAACACAGCCGCTAAACGTATCTGACATAAGTATACGGAAGGCTACAGAAGTTGTACCTGCAAGACTCCAGCAATTTTTAAGATGGTTGTTGCAATCTCAGAGAGCATTTGAAGGAGAGCAACTGTCCATCGACAACTCCAGAGATTTGAATGAAAGTGTTCTAAAGGAGAACGAGACAAGGAATATTTTAGCTATCGGCCAAGATATTATATCTTGTAATTCAGGGGGCAGGAAGAAAATGCCCAAAAATGTAGGACTTGGGCTGGCGATAAAAACCATGGTGTGGGGAAAGGAAATAATCACCATGTTAAACCATCATGGCCACTGTGTAAGCTACTGGGAATGTGAACAGATCCACACAAAATGGGCAGAAATGAGTTTGAATCAGTTTGAAGAGGAAGATGGATATCATCAAAGCAATTCTTCCTTCGAACGTTGCAAGTGGTACATTTGTGCAAAGTGCTGCAGACAATGCAGACTACTTGCAGGATAGCGTTGATGGGAACGAAAGTGTACACGTGATGAGTATGGCTTTTTACCAAGGGGGGCTCGCACTAGATCCAAAGAACCTGGTTCTCCCTGCGGAGAACATTAGCAAGGTCAGAAGACAAGCTGAGACAAAACTGTATGAGCTTGTGTTCACCAGTAAGACGCCATTACCCACTTTTGCCAAGCAAGTCAAGGCAAACTTCTTTCAACAGTGTGCATTGGAGAGAGAAAAGCTACAAGGATTGAATCGAGCCTGGGTGTTTACCGGAAATACCCCAACAAAGCTGGTTACTGTTGAAGTAGGTCAAACACAAGCCAAGCAGAACGTCCCAGGGTGGACTGGCTTCCATGCTATAGTCACTGTGAACAACTCTCAGCCAACCTGTATAGGTTTTCCTCCAATGATACCTGCACCCGTTAAAGAACCAAACACAGTATACACATGCCTGAAAAGTCTGGACAAAACTTTCCGCAAGAGCTTGCATCAGAAGAATGCAGTGGTAACTTTCGAGGCCAAGCGCATTCAGTGGGCCATTTCACCAGAAGTGGACAATGTGATTGTCCAACTGGGAGGGTTTCATCGAGCTAAGAACTTCCTTGGTGTTATTGGCAAGCGCATGACAGAATCAGGTGTCGAGGATCTTTGGATCGAGAGTGACTTATGTGGTAGCAATGTCACAATGAAGATAATTAGTGGGACGCACTACAATAGAGCAATAAGAGCTCATAAACTAACTCTTGAAGCATTGGAGAGATTACAGTGGAACA